>JAUTDX010006282.1:0-32561 GCA_030844895.1 Ambrosia x helenae
CCTTATCGAGCCTAATATAATATTAGGTTTATTAATATTTTATATTATTTACCCACATTTTAAGTAGTTTAATAAACGAGCCGAGCCGAGCTTTTGACTTATCGAGCCTAAACGAGCCTATTATATATATTATTTAATTTAATATATTAACTAATAAACACTAAACGAGCCGAGCCCGAGCCGAGCTCGAGCTGGAGAAACTACTAACGAGCCGAGCTCGAGCTTCAAAAATAAAGCTCGAACCGAGCCGAGCTCGAGCTCAAGCTCTTATAAGTTAATCGAGCTCGAGCTCGAGCCTGGTCGAGCTCGGGCTCGGCTCGGCTCGTTTGCACCCCTTGTCCAAAACGCTCAGGCTTGTGCAACTAAGTTTTGTTCCAACTCCATTTTTTCTTAAAGTGTTTTCTCAATTCTAAGTTGAGTTTTGTACGAATTGGACGCAGTCTTCAACTGTCATCAAAGTTTATGTTCTACCATGTTTCTATTAATGTATTATGATTTCTTGTCATCAATGTTTTCATCTTTTATAACCGTATGTTTAACCATTTTAATATTATTTTTAACTTCAATTGAAATTTCGCTAGATGCGCAATTTCTTAAAATGCATTACGATTTCTTGTCCATTATTTTCTTTGCATGCACTAGTGTTTGTGAGTGTGATCGAGAGAAATTATTGGGTGTAAATATAAAAGATGTAAACATTATAAAATTCTAGCGGAAACGGTTTTGTATTTGGTTTGGGTTTGGGTTTGTTGGTTTGGCCTTGCGGCCGGTTTAGTTTCTAGCCAACGACTCTCAAAATGGCTAGGTGGTTTGGTACAAGAAGTAAAGAGAAGTAATGTGAAAGAAGTATTTTATTGATAATCTTTTTGGTGCACAAATCAATGAGGCATAATGCAAGGAGGAAGATATGGAGGAGCATGGTCTTGGTCAATGATCAATAATGTTGGTCAATGGTTATAATCTCCAATACTCCCCCTCAAGTGGAGCGTGAAGATCACGAACGCCTAACTTGCCAAGTAATATTTTTTTTTTTAAGACTCCTCTTCAAGTTGGAGTGTTTTCTTTTCTTGGTGGATTCAAAGATTTTGAACCCGATTTTTTGCGAGTTCACATAACCCGACTTTCTTCTTTTCTTGCGGACTCAAAGAACCCGATTTTTCTTCTTGCGAGTTTTAAAAAAAAACTCGACTTTTCTTCTTTTTCGGATTTTAAAGAAACCCAAACTTTCTTCTTGCGGGCTCAAAGTAACCCGACTTTTCTTCTCGCGAGTTCAAAAGAACTCGACTTTTCTTTTTCTTGCGGGTTCAAATATTAGAACCCGATTTTCTTTTCTTGCGGGTTTAACAGAACCCGACCTTTTCTTCTTACGAGTTTAAAGAACTCGACTTTTTCTTCTCGCGGGCTCAAAGGAACCTGACTTTTTCTTTTTGCAGGTTCAAAGAACCCGACTTTTCTTTTTCTTGCGAGTTCAAAGAACTCGACTTTTATTCTCGCTGCTCAAAGGAACCCGACTTTTTTTCTTGCGGGTTCAAAGAGCCAGACTTTTTTCTTCTTACGAGTTCAAAGAACTCGACTTTTCTTCTCGCGAGTTCAAAGAACTCGACTTTTTTTTTCTTGCAGGCTCGTAGATTTGGACCCGACTTTTCTCTTTCTTGATCTTCGATTTTCTCCATCTTGCTTTCGCCCGTCACATCCTCCCATTTTTATTATTATTATTTTTCTAATCAATTCTTTTGAAAAAGTATATTTTTTTATGAGCAGGATCAGAAACACTGCTCTGATACCATATTAAATTCTAGCGGAAGCGGTTTTGTATTTGGGTTTGGGTTTGTTGGTTTGGCCTTGCGGCCGGTTTGGTTTCTAGCCAACGACTCTCAAAATGGCTAGGTGGTTTGGTACAAGAAGTAAAGAGAAGTAATGTGAAAGAAGTATTTTATTGATAATCTTTTTGGTGCACAAATCAATGAGGCATAATGCAAGGAGGAAAGATATGGAGGAGCATGGTCTTGGTCAATGATCAATAATGTTGGTCAATGGTCATAATCTCCAATAAACATAACCTTTCATCTGTATTAACATGACACATGAGTAAATCATATAGCTTGTATACTTTAGCATAATCATAGTTTATAATGTAAGCGCGAAACAAGCTATCTATCAACCAATCATTGGTAGACTCATCAACCCAATTCATATAACTTCGTATAATTGTTTTAACTACATGAAGCCATGAAGGTAACAAGCCATGCCTCTCATCAACCCAATTCACATGAATTCTATTAATATATTACTACGTGAAGGTAATAAGCCATCCCTCTCATCAAGCATAGCCGCTCGAAAGCACGAGTTTAAGGTGTTACGTTTTATAGTAGTGCTAGAAGGTTCCATCCATAGATGAGAGTCCCACATTATGCAATCACAAAAGTTCATTCTAGAATAGAACAGGGTTACAAGAATTGTGTGTATAGGTTGTCATGTTTGTATAAGTATAAACCAATTAGACTACAATCCTAACCTTTTTTTAACAATGACTTTCTTACTGTGTGGCAAAGATCATTACACCCGCCTCTTGGAAGACCTAACATGTCCAGACTATGTTGTCTGCACCGGGTCCATGCTGGTACAGTGGGGACTACGACGTTCACCCGGAAACTGTACTACCTTCACACGAGTTCCTCGCTAGAGTAACAGCCAGATGAAAACTAAATCAGCTCAGATTTGAACTTGCATCGACTGGACCACAAGCTCTTGTCATCATTGCCTTGTGTGCTCCAGGATTCGAACTTATGACCAGGCCCACCTCTCTTCATCGCATGACCAACTGGGCTATGCCAGAAGGTGATGAGACTACAACCCTAACTAAACTAAATGTAATCTAAGATGGTAATATAATATGTGGAAGGTGACATTAGTTATTTTCAATTGTTGCCGATGAGGTCATTGGTCTAATGGTTCAAGAAGGATGTGGTAAGGTTTATCCACATACATGGGCGCAGGATATTGAGGGCCAGGGGGTGGCCCTGGCCCCTCCCGGTTTTTGGCGCAGTGGTAGAAATTTGCGATTTTCATAGGTAAATTGAGTCCGGTCCCCGTCGATTTGCCACTACTGATCGAAAATTGAGTCCGGCCCCTCCTGATTCGAGAACCAAGCTTCGCCACTGCCCACATAGTGGCGTTGCTGATCGAGAAGTCTTAGGTTCGATTCTCTCCGGATCCTTTCATACTAGTTATGGGGGTGCGGCAGAGGGGATTCGATCCTGGGCAACGAGGATATATCACACACGGGGTACACTGAATCTAGCCTTTAAAAAAAAGTTGTTTTCAATTGTTAAAAAGTTTCTTTAGGTTCCTCTTATTGATGATATCAACAAGACAACAATTAGTGTTCACAATGAAATACGATAAGATGAGGGGTTTTGGTCAACCTTTATTATTTGTATTTGTATTTGTATTCTAGCTCAAGTGGCAATTCTCTTGGTCTTTAACGTAACATTAGGATTTAGGTGAATTCAACAATTTTTTTTTCCGGACCTATATTTTTTATAGCAACTATTTATTAGGTCTTCATATATAAATGAGATTTCTTATGATCACTGAAAACGACTTATAGATTTGTATTGTGTTTATCTCATAGGAGGTATTTGGGGTGATGAACTCATGTTGTTGTAAGATATAAATCCTTTGCACCACACATTGGCTGGATTCGAACCTGTAAAAGAAACTATGGGCCATGTGAAAGGAGGCGACCGCCTAGAGTTACAAGAAACTCATGATAGCAGACACAAAAATAGTGGCTGACCCGGTGTATTGCTATTGTATGATGCTTAGATATCGATCCCAGATAAAGGAGACGTGAGCTCCTTTATATAGGGAATACACGAGCCGGTTTCAATTGACCCATAACCACAATGATAGGCTTGGGCCCGGGTTATGGGCTTGAATTTTTTTCGGCTCAATGGTAGCTTTGGACTAAGGAATTCGTAAAGCAAATTGGGTATAATAAATGCAGGAGAGAGAAAGAGATACCGCCCTGCCATTGGCCCACGTGGCGCATTGTGATTGGCTATAGGGCTTCTTTTTCTTCCTGCGTCAGAGCCGTGTCAGGCGGCGTCAGCAGGTGTCAGTCTGCTCCTTCTAGAATGTCGTCTTAGACGACGCTTGACACAAAGGAGATCATTGCAGCAAATGGATAAGGGGAGCCGCACCTTCCTTGCTGGCGCTTAGATTTGGCGCGCCAGTACAGAAACACGTTGGGTTGTGGTTGGTCCGCGGCAAACCATCGCTGAGTTGGGTGATAGGTCTTGCGCGGATAGATTGCACTCCATGTGTGGCTCTGCAGGCCTTGTCTCCGCGGAGGTTGAGACTCCGTGGAGGAACCTCCACGGAAGCCTGTTGTCTTCAAATACTTAGCCTTGTGGAAAGGTATTGTTGATCTGTTCGCGGAGGTCTTGTGAGTCTACAATGTTATGGGGTAGGGTCCGTCTCCGAGCTAGTAATTAGGACCCTATCTTCAAGTCCCCCCAATCTAGTGGTGTCTCCTTATCTTGCGGAAAGGTCGTGTAGGGCGTTGGACTATAAGTAGTTGGAGATGGGTGAAATCTCGTCCACATTTGTTACTTTAATCCAAAAACCAACTCTGGCTTCATATTTGAGCGCATCTGCGGAGATTTTGGCGTTTCGTATGTTTGCGTATTGTCAAATGTAAGCTAAGAAGTGCTCATTGCAGCTCTTTAACATATATCAAGATAAAGCGAACCATTCTTTCCATGGTTTCTAGAAAGTAGAATGGTTGATTTAGGATCTATGCGGATGATGTTTACTTTGTAATGTGTAAAACCATCGCCAAATTGATGACGTGGCAGACGTGATCCCGAGACAGAATTATGCGGAGAACGTCTTTTTTGTTTTACATCAAGGTATCGCCGAGTGATGACGTGGCAAGCATGACCCTGAGAAGGAATCAGGCGGAGAACGTCTTTTTGATTTTACGTCAAACCAGTGCCGAGTGATGATGGGGCAGTCATGACCCTGAGAAGGAATCATGTGGAGAAGTCTTTTTGATTTTACGTCAAATCAGCGTCGAGTGATGACGTGGCAGTCATGACCCTGAGAAGTAATCATGCGGAGAACGTCATTTCGTTTTTACGTCACGTATCGCCGAGTAATGACGTGGCATGCATGACCCTGCGAAGGAATCATGCGTAGAACGTCTTTTTGATTTTACGTCAAACTAGTGCCGAGTGATGACGTGGCAGTCATGACCCTGAGAAGGATTCATGCGGAGATCGTCTTTTTGATTTAAGATCTATGTTCAATGTTTTTCCTTATACACAATGTTCACGCATCTCATAGTATATTTATGTTGGTATCATTGGTGACGTTTACCCTTTCCAAAATATTGTCAAAAATCAAGGTTTATTATACCAAAGATTCTTTTTAAAACCATGACTGCTATCACATGTTTTTAGCAAATAAAACACATGTTATTCCTTTAAAAAACATTTATTATCCTTATAAATCTTGTGTTAAACTAAGAACCCTTTGTATATGTATCCATATAGCACATGATACGCACATACGTTCATGTATATCCAAGTACTTGATACCCATATACATAGCTATTTATGTTTCATAGAGTTTCCACATGTACACACCCATATATGTCCATGCTTTAACTCTTTCCACATAAATATCTATGTTTTAAGGTGTGACTACTCTTCATACATAACCATTTGTTTGTCACATGTCCACATGCATACATTACTCATATGCATACAAACATATATCATGTACTCATCACACACACAAATATTCATGTTTATGGAATGTCACACATACACACCCATATATGTATAACCACCAATATTTATGTGTTGTGACATCTATACACATATATACATAGATATTTATCTTACCATTTTCCCCAAACATACATATGTGTCACACGCATACATATATACCATATATACATACACATGTATAAATACATATTATATATATACACATGCTATCACACACATACGTACATACATATAGGATATACAAGCATATACATACATAAATCAAAACACACATACATATCTATATATAATATAAACGCACACATATATATAAAGCCAACACCCATATATATCTATATATAATACATACGCATATGTATATATAAAGCAAAACACACATACATTTGCAATAATACTAGGTTTTAGTTGAATTCTATAGATTTAAGATGATTCATAACATGGGAACACTAATGTTTGAATTATTATCAAATAATAAAGTGAGTAAGGGAACATACCACTTAGCCTTGCAAGAAAAGCTTAAAACTAGAAGATGTCTGTTAGGAGTGTGTGTTTGAGAGTGAGTTAAAGAGGTGATTCAAACAAGCAAAATGATCACCCTTTATCTCCTATTTATAGAAGAAAAATGATATATATATATATATAGTGAGAGAGAGAGAGAGAGAGAGAGTGAAGGACAATTAGGTAGGAAGGAGGGAAAAAGGTGGCATCTCAATGTGGTAAGTCAACTTCTACAAATCTAAGAGTTTATTGAATATTTCTTTGTTAGTGTGTAGTCTAAACCTGGAGTTAAATCAAATAAAAAATGACTTATCATCTAATCTTGTCAAGGTGCATGACTAAAATGAGATTTGGTGGTTCTTGGGAAGTTAAGAAATATTCTATGGTGTTGTGGTGGGGGCGACGGTTTGGGTGGTTCCAAGAAAGCCAAAGATTAGCCAATTTAGGTTAACAATCTTTTATGGATCCATGTAGTTTAAGTAAATCTAACCACTTTTAGTTTAATATCACGTCTAACTAGGTAGTCTTATGAAGTGATTAATGACAATTCATAGCACCAAGTGAGGGTTAGTGATGTGATCACACACTTAAGATAATCTAGTGTTCTGTGATTGTGGGACAAAATGAAAATGACATGGTGTAGGTGGGGTTTCGCCGAAAGAAAGAAAAGAGGAGAAGGAGGGCCAAAAGTGTTAGAGTGGTGGTGGTTATTTAGGATAAATCCAACATTATAGAACTTAGTTATGTTCAACATCTTTCTATTAATGGTAAAGACCTCTTGATCTTGATTTGATGCAACATAATGATCACATAATCTAGGGGAATAGATTTATCAAAAGATTGTCTTGGATTTAGTTATTGTTAGGTTCTAGGTGAGTGTAAGAGTGGTGAGGGTGGTGGTGGTTGAGAAAAGGGAAGGAAAAAGGGGAGTGGGTTTTGGCAAGCATCTTACATGATTTTTAGGTTCAAAAGAATGTTTCCATAATTGTAGTTAATCATAGGTTTAGGCTAGTATTCCCATAATGTGACTAGAGATGAAGTGGTTAGTCACCTCAAGTGATAGTTCTTGTTGTGGAGACAAAATGTGATGTTTCTTGGGTGATGTCTAGGGCCAAAAAAAAGAAAGAAAGAACAAGGAAGGGAGGTGTCCATGTTGGGTAAGTTATCATCCTTGATCCTAGTGTTGATGAAGTTTTATCTCCATTTTTGTGCATTAGATTCTCTTAAGATGTGATTGTTTGTAAACAAGGGAACATTTATCATAACTTGACCAAATTGGTGATATGTTTTTAGTTACATTTACACATGTTTATCCAAGTAATTTCCATGCACCCATGACATATATATATAATATATATAGGGCTGAGATCCATTGAGAACTCGACGAGTTGCGAGAACTCGACGTAATATGCGAAAAAAATTTGCACACTGCTGTAAAAACACGAAAACCCCGCTGTAAAAAAATAAAAAAAAAATACATGAATTTACGCCGAATTACACCGATGTAAAGGATTTTTACCCTCATGTAAGTATATTAATATTTTATTCAATATTTTATTGTTATTTTAATTTTGGGCCACATATTCATTTTTTATAAAAATAAGTTTGTGGTTATAAAGTAAGTTCCTATGGTTCTCACAACTCAAAGGAGTTCTCAAATGATCTCACTCCTATATATATATATATATATATATATATTATTTTGAAAGCGATCATAGTTCCTTAATAAACAAGCCCATATATTTGGTTATGTAGGAAATCATACGCATTTGCTCATAGCTCATATAAAGAAAAATCGTTATCGTTTAAACTAGCGTCACCAATGCTCGTTGATATGGGTGAAATTATACTCGTTCGGGTCTTGCTAGATTTTTCTCGGGGGTCTTATGCATATAAAAATGATATCTAATATTATATAATGTTGACTATAAGTGTACGGATTTTGATTTGGTAAATCGCGGTTGTCACATTCTCCCCCTGTTGAGGAAATTTCGTCCGCGAAATTCGCCATGGCTTATCCGGTACTGGGAAATTCTTGAAGAGAGAGGGTACTTGTGCTTCATCTGATCCTCGCGTTCCCAGGTAAACTCGGGTCCACGTCGGGAATTCCACCAAACTTTAACAAGTTTAACTCGACTACGCCTCAACTTCTGGACTTTCCAGTCTGTGACCTCAACTGGTTCCTCAATAAAATGGAGTTGATCATCAATATGGATCTCCTTTGGTGGGATCATCAATATGGATCTCCTCTAGTGGGATGATCAACGATTCGTCCGATAGGCACTTCTTGAGATTTGACACATGGAATGTGTCAGAACTCCACTCAACTGTTGGGGCAACTTAAGCATATACGCGACTGGACCAACTCTTGCTAAGATTTCAAATGGGCCAATATATCTGTATTAATTCTGGATGCAAACGTGGCTGAGCAAAGTGGAAACAGCGAATCAAGTGTTCGTCCAGTGGATGCATCTTGAGAAAGCGAGGGGGAAGCAAGAGAGAGATGAGAGATCATAGAAAGAAAGTAGAGAGAGAGAGAGCTAAGAGTAAAGAGAGGGAGAGAGAAAGAGAGAGCAGAGTTCCAGTTCTTTAGGGTGTCACCGGTCAAAGACCAATTTTTAGCTTCAAAGAACTTTTTTCTTGGGCTCTCTTCGGTTCGCGCTCTCTATTTATTTTGGCTCCTCCTACATATTATTACTCCCCCCTTTTTTAGAAGATCTCCCTCTTAGCCCCGTCTTGCGTTGTTCCCTCCTTTGTCAACAGTATTGCTTTGTCTTCAAACTTGTGGTTTCGCGCCCTTGGTGATGACAAAATCTTGAAGCTGCTGTGGTGACGCATGATCGGGACTCATTTATTGGGTATGGAAACGAAAGGCTAAGGCTCAAAGTGGTTTTCTAAGGGAAGGATTTATATTTTGGGAGAAACCTAATTGCCTCTATCATTTTTATTTATAAACACACAAGTTCTAACCGATTCGGACTAAGGTCGGAAATCTCTCAAGAAATGAAACGAATAACATATGATGTATATCTGCAAGTGTGGTGCTCGTAAAAAGGCTTAAGAATCTCACACGGACAAAAGGGTAGGATAAGGTAGCGGTTTTAAGCATAATTTTCAGGGTGTTTTTCACTTGCCATGCAACCTATTTTTCTACTTTATTTTATTTTATTTTAAATGGATTTAACGGGTTTTATTAACATCATCTAATCTTGACTGTCCTTTGATGTGAACCGTTCGGCATAAATGCCTAATAGCAATCACTCGGAGGAGCCTAATAGACTATACAAACCTGCCAAAATGACCGTGAATGACGCTACGGGTATCAAGCTGCTAAGAGCATATCGGATAACGCACAATCAATGACAAATGACCCGCAAGATAAAATAAAATAAGCAGCAATAATGGTCCATCCCACACTTAAAATTTTTGTATAAATTTTAAGTGCAAAATTAGAGAAAGAGGCAAGAGAAACTAATACTCCTCTGATAACGACGAATCCACTCACGAGTAAGCGAAACTTGCATCTTCCAAACAGAGACGTCGAAATGGCGGCTCCAAAATATCAAACTGTCATCCACCTGTCCTAAAATAACTAGAAAAGAAAAGAAAATAAAAGCAACAAAGATAAATAAAAACAAAGATACGATCCTAAGATAAGTACTAATGTCGAAGCGCAAGCAGGTGAAACATGTCTAGCAAGCACCAAGCATCCGAATCATCCAACCATACAAGTATCCATAACAACCACAAATAAAAGAAAAATAAAAGAGAGTAAAATAGTGTTTCAAGTCAACAAACCGTCAGGAAGTGTCTAGAATCACCGAATAACCTGAGGAGAAATTCAATCTGAGTGGCTGTAGTGTGCATGGGAGCTGGAGCTGGTGTAGGAACTCATGAGCGTATCAAGTCCGTCCAAAATACTGCGGAACAAACCTCTCCGCGGTTGGCTTCGTCGACCCTGCAATGAATCTGGCAGCGGCCTGACTGCGACTGTCACTGATGACTCTGCATCTCCTACCTCTTCTGCCTCATCGTCCTCTGTATCCTCATACCACAACTAGGGGTGTAAATGACACCTAGCGGCTCGGGATCGGCTCGGTAAAAAGCTCGAACGAGCCGAGCCTTAACGAGCCCGAGCCCGAGCCCGAGCCCGAGCCTGAAATATGGCTCGTTTAGTTATCGAGCCCGAGCTCGAGCCCTAGATACAAAGCTCGATTGGGCTCGCGAGCCTAATCGAGCCTTAACGAGCTAGAGCCCGAACCCGAGCCCGAGCCTAAGTTTACAGCCGAGCCTAAGTTATAGCCTTAATGATTGGGCTCGCGCGCCTAAGTTATAGCCGAGCTTTTGCGAGCTCGAGTCGAGCTTTTGAGCTCGTTTGAGATTCTCAAATCACCTCGAGCCGAGCCGAGCCGAGCTCGAGCTTTGGATTTTGCTAGCGAGCCGAGCTCGAGCTCAAGATTGTAGGCTCGAACCGAGCCGAGCTCGAGCTCGAGCTTCACAAAACCTTAACGAGCCCGAGCCGAGCCCAGTCAGGCTCGGGCTCGGCTCGGCTCGTTTACACCCCTAACCACAACCTCTGCTTGTTATCCATTAGCCTCAAAACCTGGTCAAACCAATCTGCAACTCCAATATCCCTCATGTTTAAGGTGTCGGATTTTTCCTACCACCGTTAATTGATCTAAGTTCTGGTAATGAAGTATCTCCAGACTAGTGGCTAGGAGCGTAGTATAAGGTCCCCGAAGATGCTGTCAGAAGCAGTAGGTCCCCATCATTTAGTGAGGAGTTCGGCCACCGCATGAGCAAGGTTACAGTGATGGTTTCTAATGATGCTGAAGAGATAGAAAACCCCCTGCTCGTGTACTGTATCTATACGATCCGTGCGGCATCCCAAACTGTTGGCAACGATCAAATTTAACCACCGATGGAGAGGGTCTAGAAAGCTAGATCTCTTATGCCTCCTCGAAGTGTAGGGGGCTTCGAAGATTTGTCTCCAGAAATCCTTTGGCTGAACATTGTTGGGCCAATCTAACAAGCTTTCAGTGAATACTGGTGAATGAATTTCCCATTGTTGATATAAACCCAATGTAACCCCAAACTTTGCAATGTCATAATGTACCAACACCTACACAACCTAAACCGCATACACTGCCTTATGATTCTGTCTTCAGATGTAGTGGGCGGTTTATAGGTGAAGGAACTAAGAACTCCAGGGTTGGTTCCTAATAAGTATGCTCAGATATCTGGAAAAAGTGATGCCAGTGGGTTGACAACATGTTATAGAATCGAGGATCCAATCCCACGGACCTCACAGAATCGTAATCTACAGGGCGATAATCTCCAATTTGCCTGAGTTGAAGGATAAGCAAACGCATGTAGGCTTCCAGTTCTTCATCTTCCTGGTTAAAGTATAGCCAAGGATGGATGTCATCCGGGATGGAGTCTTGAGCTTCAGCGATCTGGTGTAGTGGTAGCTCTAGTGTGACATATCTTCTTGCCATTTCCTGTAAAACGCAACAAAATCGGTTCAGCTTCACAAACTTAAAATATTTTGCAGAAAATAAACAGCTTAGTTCCAGTGGTTGCAAGCCCAGGCTCAGCTGATGAGCATGGCCATGCGGCTCAGTCTGCACACAAAGGTGCACGGCCGTGCTCAATCTGTTGGGCCAGACTGGTTACGCGGGAAATTTTTAACGGTTTTTTTCTAGTCAAGCACGCCCTGCACACTGCTGTGCACGGCCGTGCACGTGACTGACATGACGATTTTCAAACCTGTCAGTTTTCTCAAAAATAATTTCGTAAAATTTCTCAAATATTTCAACCACATTACCTTCCTAGCACTACCCTAATCATTTCCCAAAAGTTTCAGGCAAACATTCAGGCTAAAAACACTAGAAATCTAAGGTTTTATCAAGAAAATAAACTACTAAAAAACTCAAGAATCTGGACAAATCTTGACATAAAACACTTTAAAAGATGTAAGGGGTCAATTATACATACCTTATATTGAAGAATGCGGCCTTGAATGGAAGAAAATGGTGAGAAAATGGCGTTTTAAGGTGGGTGGCGACGGGTGTTCGAGTGTGAAGAAAAAGTGGGTTGAAAAGTCAAAAAGACTTTTTAAATACCCAATATTTTCTAATCTGCACGTTGGCACGCCCATGCCACATGATGTGGCACGGGCGTGCTCCTCTGTAAAAGTCCCGTTTTTCGCGTTTTTCAATTTTAAAACTGTTTTTAAGGGTCCGGTTTTAAAATTTTTAGTTGGATTTCTCCAAAATAATTTTTTAAAACCCAATTTTAAGTTTGAAAACAGTTTAACTTTTAAATTTTTGAAAAACTGCACCCGGCTCATTTTCCACATTTTTCGCACTTACCTGGCGATCTTCAAAGAATGACAAACCGATCTCTAACGAAAATAAAGAAGAAACAAAAACCCTCCAAACTGAAAGTTGATGAAATTGGTGGTCTTAGCTGTCTTCATGGGAATTTTCCAAGGTCGCCAATCCGGAAGCAAACCTGCAAAGAAAGATTAAAACAACCGCAATCATAAAAAATAAAGCAGAAATAAAATGAAAAGGAAAAATAAAGAAGACCAAAACCAAAAAGAAAAATAAAGTGAAAATAAAAAATGAAAATGAAAAAAAACCAATTAGTCAAGTGACTTGGGTCTTTGTTTCAAAACCATTGTGTTCCCCGGCAACGACGCCAAAAACTTTGATGCGTTTGGTTTTAGTGTTTAAAAAGATGTCAATTTCCCCGATGCCAAAAACTTTGATGTGTCAATCCCAAAACATTGGTTCAGAGGAAATGACTGATTTTTACTAAATCTCATTATCAAAGTTTTAAATTTATAAAGTAAACGATAATTACTTTAGAAACTAAAACCAACACATAGGCAGAGAACCTGACGTGTATAGTAATTAGCTTGGCTAGCGTAAATACCGAGTATCGTATTCCAAGAGAACACACTTTCCCCTACTCAACCTTTCATCAATTAACTGATTGGGTTTTTTTAAAAAGAAAATAAAACGGAGGGGTTCTTAAAAGGAAATATTTTTGAAAAAGGTTTTTGGTTTTATAAAATAAAAGATAAGATAGTAGAGTAGAATAATATGCACATCTCGGGACCCTTCATATAAGCAGTTAAGTTTATTATTAAAATTAATAATTTAAGTTAATTAAATGTGAGGAAGACGAGAGGGATCTTGAAGTATTGACTCCTTTATAGAGAAGCGGGGCCACTACTAAGTAGAATGCACAACCCTCAAATGTAGGCCCACATGAGAGTACTCCACCAGGTCCTGGCGTATAGCGAGCTCCTCAAACTACGGTCAAGTCTCTGGTCCTCGAACTTATCTTCTTCTTGAATTGGAGGCTTAACTTCCGACCTGGAACACCGTGCACCTCCCTTAGCTCTCGCGTTTCATACCGAAGGATCTCTCCTTAGGGTCAATCCCGAGTTTACCAATAGCGTATCCCCTAAGAAGGTTAACGATCATGAAGACCGAGGGATTCTCTTACAGTTGACTCAGGAGACTCGTATCCCCATTGGCTAATGGCGTTGTACTAATGAGAACTAGAAATAGAATCCTTAATTTATTACCTTTTAGGTGACACCTTATTATTTAGTGATCAATTAAATATAAGTTGGTTAAGTGAATGAAAACTTAATAACCCAACCCTTAACCTCCCGAGATGAATGAAATCCTTAGCAAAGGTGGAACATAATCCTAAAGGCGTGCAATCTGAAAATCACTGGTGCGCCCACAGGGAATACTCCCTTTGCCAAGAAAGTCACTCATTTATTGAATGAAACCCTTGATAAAGGTGGAACATAATCCTAAAGGCATGCAATCCGAAGATCACTGGTGCGCCCGTAGGGAATCCTCCCTTTACCAAGAAGATCATTCAGTCATATGGTTAGTACCAGAAATGTGTCCACTCAGATTTGGTCCACATCAGAAGCCATTCCTTAGAATCCGGTTTGGATATTAGAAGCCGAAGGATATGTCTCACTATCGGTTTCCTCGCCTTGGATCTAGCTCGGGCTACCAGAAGCTGATTATACCTCTAGTTGTTTAATTAATTTAAAGTATTTGAAGTTATTAAATTAATCATCATTCAAACCTGCCACAAAGATAAACAAACAAGGATTAGAAAAAGATAACACAACAATTAACTAAAAATAAACTACAACTACTAATAATAATAAAAGTCTACAAATCGAAGTGGGTTCGGGAATAATGAAAGGATACAACCATAACAAATAATCAACACATGAACATGGCTGCTCATAGACAAGCTCTCCATCTTCAACTAATATGTATCTAACATGATCCTCACGACCCTCGATGTTTTATTGCACAAACTACTCTACGATCCCATACTTGAGTTTAATCAAGGTAGGATGAGGCCTAACCTTGGTGGGTGTGTTAGGAGGGCCCTAGGAAGTCTACCCAAGAAGTACTCAAGTCAAAGTGGAAAGGGATGATCAAATGGTGAGGGTTAGCTTGCTATTTATAGAGCTTCAGACAAAGCACGAGCGTGCCAAGGTATGTCAAAGGCGTGCTCACTGTCACATGTACGTTCTGTTGCTGCACGGCAGAGGCTGTCTGTCCTTCTTGTCTTAAGCACGGCTGTGCCAGGGTTATGGGCACGGGCGTGCACTGCCTGCTGAGTATGTTTTCTTGCTCTCCAAGTTTGCTGCGCTGTCTTCTCGCGTGCAGTGCCTTCGTGCAAGTGAGCGTGGGCGTGCTTGGTCACTCCCGGACAGATTTTATCACTTTATAAGTCCCGGGATGGTCTTCAAAACATACAAGGAACAGGCTGCAAGTCTCGTGTCTTTAGGAATCTCCAGTTTTTGCTTGTTTTCACCCGAAATCCTCTGTTTCCGTCTTGGAGCTCAGTTTCCTAAGAACTACAAATATGAACGAATTAAGCACCAAATATCATTAATATAAGCCTAATTGTATCCTATTATGAGACTGTTTATGCCTGTTTTATATGTTAATTTTGTGAGTTATCAAGGTCTCGCCACCATCAGCAGCAATAAAGATGTCGTTGTAAGAGTCTTCATCTCTATATGCCAAGTAGCCTGCTACTGTTGGTAGGAAGGTCCGCTTGCGGGCCTGGGACCTCCTAAGAAACTTCTTCTGAAGGGCTCAGAAGCCTTAGCAGCATGACTGGGCTGGTGCCACATGCTCTGCAGGCTGGGGCTTGCGCACACGGTTCCTGGCGGTGCAAATAACGTGCATACCACCAAGAATCGGATGGCGAGGGCGGGAAGAAGACTCAGGCACATCGGCAGGTGGTGCCTCCTCCACACGAGGGGCCTCAACTGGCGGTTCCATGACAATAGGGACATCGGGCTCATCATCCGAGAAAATGGGTTCTAACTGCATGTCTTCTCCCACAATTTCCATATCCTCATCCTCCCCGGGCTCCGAATCAGCGAAATAGGCGTCAACGTCATCGTCACTAGATGTCTCGGGAACCATGAAGGAATCGTCCTCCGAATACGAGATAACAATCAGGTGAGCAGGGAAGTCATGATCCTGTCAAAATCCAAATGTACACATAGACATATATAAGCGTCAAGAACTCATATACTATACTCGCGTGAATGCAATGTAGGAAAAGAGCATGGAACTTTGGCAGTGCATCGTGATGAAAATACTTTTCATGCAGTGAAAACTTTGTCTGGAAAATCGTGATAGTTATAGTTTAGTTTTTTTAGAGAAAACTAGTTTGCTATAACCTTGAGCTCTGATACCAATCTGTCACACCCCGCCAAGGCTGAAACACGAGATGCGACACGAAAGGTTTTCAAGCACAAGATTATAGTAAATATTCATAATAACTTAATATAAAAATACAAATTTGTTCAACGATGACAACCATCACAAAATATTGTTTAAAACCAACCACATGTTCATAAGTTTTGAAAACACAAAAGATGATAGTTGTGAATGAATGCCTAAATATGCCCCAAGTTCCATCCATAGCTTTAGTTACCTGAAAAACATGCATAAAAACTTTGTCAACATAAAGTCGGTGAGTTCATAGGTTTTTAAAATAATTGAAAACCTAAAGTCAATGAAATCCATGAATGACCCATCAATGTCTAGCTAAGACAAAGATGATAATAAACGATCATGAGTCCATAACCAAACCTTGACGCGTTTGTGCCTCGCACATTGCACAACAAACGCAATGTAGCATCGTATAAGAAATACAAACACTCTTTTTTCGTATGTATCTGGGTTAGAGCGACTAACCAAGAGTGGGTTTGTCAACCCAGTAGATCTATTCAATTGTTTCATGGCTAAGTTCACAGCTAATGGTTATGGGTAAACTAATTGCACGGGTGCTTAATGAGTACTCTAAACATATTGTCTCATGTATACCAGTCTGCTAGGAATTCATTTTAAAAACCAGAAAACAATGCATGTCTTTCCCCAAAGTAAAAAATAGTAAAAAAGGGTCATGAAACTCACCTCAAGTCCATGCAGAAGGTTAGCAAGAATAAAACTCGGTGTGCTAGGAAAATAGACCTACACGTCCTACAGAGAATGGACATCTTAGATCTATGTTTACTCGTTTTCCTCATACACAATGTTCATCCATCTTGTAGTATGTTTATGTTGGTATCATTGGTGATGTTTACCCTTTCCAAAATATTGTCAAAAATCAAGGTTTATTATACCAAAAGGTCTTTTTAAAACCATGACTCCTATCACATGTTCTTAGCAAATAAACAAATGTTATTCCTTTAAAAAGAGGATTGACGAAACCACTTTTGATGCCTTAGTCTAATTTATATTCTGCTAAAGAAGAAAACTGAAAGTACTTAAGAAGAAGATATCAAGTACTGGAGAGTAAAAGATCAGAAGTTCTGAAGATGAAACCAAACAACTCTCTGAAGAACTACTGAAGACAAACTCCTCATCAGTTGTTTTGATAAAAGCTTCCCACTGCCCTTGTACTTCAGTAGTTTATGTATTTACTGGTCTATAAATAGATGGGTTAATCCCACTATTTTAGACATCGATTTTTACTGAAATCCTTCAAAGGATTGTTAATAGAAAAACCATTTCACATATCTGAGAATCTTTCCCTAACACTTATTATTGTTATATGCATTCAATTGTTTAGATTCTCATTAACTGCTTTAGTACATTAAAACCAGGGGGATTAATAACTCCTGTTAACAGTGATACTTTAACTTGAACACTTTACTTATTCCGCTGTGCAATCTGCTTTGATATATTTACAACACACAAGTGTTCATGAATAAGAACTGTTAAACAGAATACTGATCCAACAATTGGTATAAAGAGCTCTGGTTCATCTGATCAAATACCAATCTAACAAATTGAGAATCAGACACAGGCTCTTATTGATATTCAATAAAGGATACAAGTTCACTTTTTAAAACATCCATCACTTTGAGAAAATCTTGTCAAAACAAAATTTTCAAAAATGGATCCTCATAATATTGGATCTGCCAATAAGCCTCCTATGCTTGTTCGTTCTTAATATAACATATGGCAAAAGAGGATGGCACATACTCTTTCACAGCAAAATACTGGCTGTTGGTTATTGTTATAGGAGTTCCTGTGTTTCCGACCAGTGGACGAGGGACCACGGTAGTTGCGGTAAACACAGGAAGCTCAGAGGCGGCGGATCTGCCATAGGTGGGCCAAAAGATGTGTTTTTGAAAATGAGGTTTTCAGCCGTTACAGATTGCGCCAATGAAGAAATGAGTTATAGATAGGTATGGTGTTTACCTACAGGAGGTACTTCTGGTGATGAACTCGCGTTGCTGCAGGATATAATCCTTTGCACCATACGTTGGCTGGATCCGAACCTATAAAAGAAACTGTGGCCCGTGTGAAAGAAGGCGACCGCCTAGAGTTACAAGAACGTGGTTGCAGACACAAAAATGGTGGTTGGCCCAGTGTATTTCTAGTGTATGATGCTGAGAGCTCGATCCTAGATAAAGGAGACATGAGCTCCTTTATATGGGAATACACTGGTCGGTTTTCATTGACCCATAACCACGATGATAGGCTTGAGCCCGGGTTATGGGCTTGCCTTCCTTTCGGCCCATTTGGTTAGCTTTAGACTAAGGAATTCGTAAAGCAAATTGTGTATAATAAATGCAGGAGAGAGAAAGAGGTACCGCCCTGCCATTGGTCCACGTGGCGCGTTGTGATTGGCTACAGGGCTTCTTTTCTTTCGACACTAGAGCGTGTCAGGCGGCGCTAGCAGGTGTCAGTCTACTCCTTCGGGAATGTCGTCAGAGTTGACGCCTGACACAAAAAAGATCATTGCAGCAAGTGGATAAGCGGAGCTGCACCTTCCTTGTTGGCGCTTAGATTTGGTGCGCCAGTACTGACACGTATTGGGTTGTGGTTGGTCCGCGAAATACCACCGCTGAGTTGGGCGATAGGGCTTGCACGGATGGATTACACTCCATGTGTGGCTTTGCAGGTCTTGTCTCCGCGGAAGCCCTGTTGTCTTCAAATACTTAGCCTTGTGGAAAGGTATTGTTGATTTTGTCCGCAGAGGTCTTGTGAGTCTAAAATGTTATGATGTAGGGTTTGTCTTCGCGCTAGGAATTAGAATCCTATCCCTCAAACACCTTTATCATAATTAAAAGTTATAATAATTAATAAGATTTCCTAAAAGTAGTTGTAATTGTTTATATTGGATCTCTTTAAATAGTTTATTCATGATACAATCTTATGTGGTTTTCGTTATTCTACTTGCTATTTGAACCTTTACTATGTTTCAGAGTTTAATAATTGAAGGGAAAGAGAAAGAAAGGGGAAACAACTTTGTGTTCTAGAGTTTCATTAAAGAAAATGAGTGGAGAGAAGAGGAAAAAAAATTCTTCCAAATATTGGAAGGAAGCGCAAGGAAGGAAAAGTAAAAAAAAAATTAAAGTATATATCATTTACCAATTTACCTATCTTATTTAACCTTTAATAAAATTTTATAAGGGTATAATTGGTAAATATATGTTTCTTTTATCTTCCTTTCAACTCGGGAACACCTAAATCTTTAGTTTTCTTTTCTTTTGCTTTCAACTCGGGAACACTAAATAAAATTATATATTTTCCTTTTTTTCCTCTCCTAATATCCCTTCTTTTTTTTTTTCATTTAGTAAACTCGGAACACAACGCTTGGGCTATTGGTCATCAGCCCTCTTACCATGTCATCCCATTTATACGACGGATTGTGGTCTCTACTTCATCATTTTGTCCTGGAAACATATCAGTATATCACACATATGTAGATCTTTTGTTGTAGTCGACGTGCCGGTCCCGAGTATTGCCTCGTTTATTCCTCTATAAAACGATAGACCAATAATAGTTAATATCTTTTATAAAGATTTTTAAATCGGTTATATTTCCTAATAATTGACATAGTATAATAATTATTATTTATTAATTATTATTTATTATCTTGCGCTACAAAATATATATAAAATATACAAATGAGCAGATTATTATATGCAATAATTCTGTAACAACTCAAAAAAGTCAAACCGACCTATATCCAAAATGTTGACTTCTTCTAAGTTCTATAGAATAATTAATTCTAAAAGGTTTTGACTCATCCAAGGACGGTCTCATTTTGGCCCACAATCTCTCTCCATGTCTCTTTACATCCCAAAATCCCAATTATCATAAATTTACTTCCCATGAACATTTTTTATATACAGTAGGGTGTTCGCGCGATCTAGCGAAGAACACAAGCACTTTTGAGGATGTGTATGGTTCAGTTCAGTTTGATTATTTGCTTCAACCAAAACTAAAACTAAAGTCATCAGGTAATCGATCTTATTAAACAATCGGTTACTTGGTTCGGTTTATATGGTTAGATTATTGGCTTTTACTCATGTTTAGTTAATTTGGTTAATAACAAAAACCAAACTTTGGCTAATTTTTTTGCCTAGAAATAGGGGTGTGCAACGGTTCAAAACCGGAGTAAACTGACCTGTACCAGAACCACTTATTGCAAAATGTAAGAATCGGAACAGAACCGTTTTAAAACCTACCGGTTTGGTTCAGAACAGGTTAAACGGTTCTTGTGTAAAGAGTTCTTACCGAAACCGGTTATCGATTAAATCCTGAAATAAATAAAAGACAACTTTAGTGAACTAAAGTTGCGGTTTCGTAGTCATATTAAGCACCTATGATATATTTTTAGAAGTGCACAGTACCAACCGCATATATGCAATTATTGTTATTTTGACACTACAAATAATATGTGTCATGCATTACTAATGTAACATATTACATTACCTTAGCGCCTAATACACATTATAAGCCAACTCGTGCACCTCATTAATGATTTTATAAGCGTTGGTTCACAGTTTAAGCTACTTTCTTTCCCTTTATTGTATTCTATATGCTTTATAAAATTTACATAATTCGAATGAAACTTCTATCTCAACAAGTTTGTTAGATATTATATAGTTAACATAACATTGAACAATATTCTTTATAAAGATTAAAACTGGGAACTAAAAAAGTGGATAGTCGGTCAACAAACTACTAGAAAAATCCCACTAAATTAATAGGATTTTTAAATAAAATATTTAAAGTTTTAAACCTAAACCGGTTCTAGTGGTTCTTTAAACGGAACCACGACTTTGAACTGAACCGAACCGAGAACTGTTTTCACCCAAAATTTAAGAACTGAAACCGGACCCCTAAATAAAAGAATACGTTCCAGTTTTGATTCCTCGGTTCTGGCGGTTCCAAACAGTGAATTGCTCAGCCCTAGGTATAAATACATGAAGTATAGGTAATAAAAGCTAAAAATATATGAATATATGAATGGTTTTGTTCTAGTTTGTTGATTTTGGTGAATAAAGTGTATAAAAAACAATAACCGATTTTAAGTTAATTTGGTTTTTGGTTAATTCAGTTTTCGATTGTTTTCGGTTCAGTTCTTCTGTTTTTTGTTTCAGTTAAATGTTCAATTATTGCTCGCCCTAGATATCTATACTATATATAATATATTTGAAATCCTCTAGCATGGGCGACTGAAGACCGGAGGCAAAGCAACCTATCGAAGACGGGGTAGTAAAGTATTTCATCTCCAATCTCCCAGACGGGTGTAGTGGTTCCGATCTACAACGTCTGATTAAAGATTATGGAGATATCCAGAAGATCTATATTGCAAGAAAACGTGACAATGTGGGTAGGCGCTTTGGATTTGTGACATTCAAAGATACAAGGAACAAATACGAGTTGTATGATAATATGCAAAAATTATGGATGGGGTCCTACAAGATTCGGGCTAACGTGGCAAGGTTTACAGAAAAAGAGGAAGGGTATGCAGATCCAGTCGGTTCGTCTTCCAGTATTCCTCCTAAGAAGATAGAAACTGCTACTTCGAACCCTAAACCATTGGGGGACCCTTTTTTTCAACGTGAAGTCAAAGGTAATTCTTTCAAGGAAATGTTGACCGGAATCAAAGATGATAAAAAAAGAGATTTTGGTTGTGGTTCCAGATTCGGTGAATGAGTTTGACAAGAATCATGGAAAGGCTTTGGTGGTGGTGGCTTTCGATGTGGATAGTATGAAGAAGATTCCTGTTGTTCTTAAAGATATTGGCCAAGAGAAAGTTCCCATGCAATATTTGGGTGGTTTGTCAGTCTTGCTCAATTTTCAGTCTGAAGAAGAAGCGGGCAACATGCGTATTCAACTTTTGCTTAAAACGGATCTATTCAAAGCGGTAGATGTTTGGAGGGGGCAATCGTTTCCATTTGAAAGAATAGCTTGGTTACGTATCCAAGGTATCCCTCTTAATATTATGTGCAACGATACATTAAACTGGATTGGGGCACGTTTTGGTACCGTGGTGCATAAGGCCAACGTTAATAAAGAAGATAGAGACTTATCGGTTGAATATATCGCCGTTCTTGTCGGGGATGGGAGGAGGATATTAGATGAGGTGACGTTACAGTGGTGGCGGCGTAAGTTTAGGGTGTGGGTTATGGAGGAGTTAGGAGATTGGATACCGGATTTTCTAGTTAACAACGATATTATAAAAGACACTCTGATGGCCGTAGGAAGTTCCGGTGAAACTCCGGCTGCCAACAGTAATGGCGGAATTAATGGCAAGGTTTTGGAATGTGCTAATTTGGTGGAGTCGGTTACGGAAAGTTCCAGTGATTTGCATGGAGTTAGGGCCAATCAATCATTGCACAATTATGGGAGTTTGAATATTTATGAAAAGGTTGACTTTCGACCTCTTACTGAGCAATTTACTTATTCTAAGGACTACAATCCTAGCATAGCAGTGGGCCAAGAGGACTTGTCTACTTGACTGTTGGGCCGTAAAAAAGAGTTTGGGTAAAAAGAAAAGTGGCCAGGCTAATAAAGGTAATGGGCTTCCAAAAATGATTTCAGTGGATACTAGGCCCAATCCCCCTAAACGGGCCAGGTTAGATTTTGACCCTAACGGGTCGGATCCTTTTAACTTGGATGGGCTGTTGGGTTTAAACAAGTCAGGGAAGGGGGTCAATGCTGCTAATGAGGTAGAGGGCGTTTGTAATATGGCAGAGGATGTACAATCTCAAGTGGGGAACCGGGACAAACTTTTAGACCTTAACTCTCAACCTCAAATTAGCGGGATGTCGAAGGACAGGGATTTGGAGAAACAGCGGCTCAACATTCGATTAATAGTATGGCGGTACAAGTGGAGGTTGTTGAAACTGTTAAGCTGGGCGATAGATTGGGAGTCAATTTGAACGATTTTGAGGACTTGCTTAGAGATTCGGTCATGGATGAAGGCTTACAGCAAGGTAATCCATGAATTTTCTTTCTTTAAACGTTAAAGGGATTGGGGCTGATGGGAAGATTGGTTGGGTTAAAGGCTTAAAAGATAAAAATGATGTGTCTTTTATGGCTTTACAAGAGACACAAATGGCTAGGGCGGAGTCGATTAGTATTGATCGGATTTGGGGTTGTAAAGGTTTTAGTTTTGATATCATTGAGGCCGAAGGTAGATTGGGAGGGCTTATCAATATTTGGGATGAAATTTTTTTTTCGAAAACAACCACTATTGCTAATCAGAATTTTCTGATTTCAATCGGTGTAATAGTTTCGGACAATTCGGTTCTTAATATTGTCAACGTCTATGGTCCTCAAAACGTTGTTAAAAAGAGGCGTTTATGGGGACAACTGATGGAGGTTATGAGTTCTCACGAAGGCCTTTGGGTTTTGTTAGGAGATTTTAACGTTGTCAGGTTTCCTGAAGAGCAAAAAAACTCTGGTTTTAACTCGGTTAGTGCAGCTGATTTCAATGAGTTTTTTGATGTTATGGGTTTAAAGGAATATAAGATGAGGGGTAGTAAATATACCTTCATGGTTGGGAATGATAAAGGGTTCAAATTTAGTAAGATTGATCGGATGCTCGTTTGTCAGAATTTTATGAATAAGTGGCCTCACGCGGTACTTAGAGCCTTAAAAAGAGAGAGATCCGACCATTGCCCGTTGTTGCTTACTTTGAAAGACTCTAATTTTGCGCCAAAACCTTTCGTTGGTTTAACTCATGGCTTGAAAGGGGTGGGTGTGAAAAAAATTCTAGTTGACATTTTGGATGATGACGGGTCTATTACGGGTCCTCCTCAAGTGGTGATTGCGGAGAAATTCAAAAGGGTTAGGGTTGCTTTAAAAGCTTGGTGGCTGAGTTGGTTGACAAAGAAAGGGCCGACTATAATGAGGCTACTTCTGATGTTCACCGGTTAGAATTGAAAATGGAAACGAGGAGTTGGAGGAAGAAGAGTTATGGGTCTACGAAGAAAGAAAAAAAGTGTGGAATGGATGGATTATCTTCGAGCCATGGATGTGAAACAAAATCTAGGGTTGGTTGGGCGGAAAGTAGGGATGAGAACTCGGCTTCTTTTCATTGTATGGTGAACGGGAGGAAGGCGAAAAATAATATCCCGGGGTTACTAGTGGGTGGGACTTGGGTTTCGAAACCATCCTTGGTGAAGAAACATATTTTCCAATTCTATCGAAGTTTGTTTTTCTCTAACATTGCAGGTAGACCAAGCTTGGTTTGTGACAATTTTAAACAATTAAGAGAATATTCTAAGGAAGCTTTGGTGGCTTAATTCTCTAGAGAAAAAATCAAAAGGGCGGTTTTTTATTCCGGTGGTGACCGAGCTCCGGGCCCGGATGGGTTTAATTTTTATTTATTGAAGAAGTTTTGGTCTTTTATGGAGGAGGACTTCTATCGCATGATGCAAGAATTCTATGATAATGGGTTCATTAATCACGGATTTAGTGCCTCTTCTATTACCCTTATTCTGAAGATAAAGAATCCGACCGACTTGAAAGAATATAGACCGATTACATTGATCGGTATTATGTCGAAGGTCATATCCAAAATCTTGGCAAATCGGATCAAGAAGGTGATGCACTCTGTTATCTCCGAATCTCAAAGTGGGTTTCTCTCCGATTGGTTTATTCTTGATGGACCGTTAATTATCAATGAAGTTGTGGCTTGGTTGAAAAAAAGAAAGGATAAGGCTTTTTTGTTTTAAATAGACTTTCTATGGGTAGAAGGGATCTTGAAGTCGGCAAGGTCTTCGGTCTTGCTTAACAGATCCCCCACTTTTGTTTTTCAATGCGAGAAAGGTTTAAGACAAGGTGACCCGCTTTCTCCTTTTCTATTCCTTATTGTTATGTTAGCTCTCACTTGTTTAATTGATAAAGCTTCGGGTATTGGGGAGTTTAAAGGGTTGACGGTTGGTTCTAACGGGCCGAATATTACTCACCTTCTTTATGCACATGATGCGCTCATTGTTGGGGATTGGTCTTTGGATAATTTCCAAAACATGATTCGGCTCCTTCGTATTTTTCATTTATATTCAGGGCTCAAAATTAATTTACAAAAATCTAATATTTTTTGCGTTAATAGCACTAAAGAGGAGGTGAATATTTTTGCCAACTTGTGTGGTTGCAAGCAAGATGTTTTTCCTTTTGACTACCTTGGGATTAAAGTTGGGGCTAACATGAATCGCATTCGAAATTGGGAAGGGGTGATCAATAAGTGTAAATCCAAATTGAAGTCGTGGAAGGCTAGAATTCTTTCTATAGGTGGGCGGCCCACCCTCATCAAGTCGGTGTTGTCTAGCTTACCTATTTATTATATGTCATTATACAAGGCCCCTGGTGTGCTCTGAGCATACATAAAATACGCTCGCGCAACTGGTGTTTTAAATTTATAATTTTAATCTTAACATTAGAACACACATTAAAGGGCAAAGCGCACCCTGTCACATATGTAGTAAAGCATAGATAAGAACCAACTATCGATCAATGGACGCGCGCGGAGCGATTGTACTGAGCCGTTGTCACTGATTTACCGGTAAGAAAAGATAGTGAATGTTTGTTTTAACTAATTTAATCTAATTTAAACTAAGCATAGCAAATATATATATAATATATATATATATATATATATAAGGGGCAGTTTGGCAAGTGCTGAACCAATAAGTGCTGAACCAGTAAGAGGTCTGAATGGTTAAGAGGTTCTGAACCAGTAAGAGTTGAGTCAGTAAAGTGTTGTTTGGTTGGACCTCTGGATAATTATATGAAATTACTATTATACCCCTTATAAAAATATCTAAAAATCAAACACATTACACAACACACATACACTAACTCCACTCGACAATTACAAAGAATCTTTTATCTTCTTTTTGATATACTTCTACTTTCCCATTTCTTCTACTTTAACAATTTCACCCACACACACAAACACAGACCAACTCTCTCTCTTTCATCTTTCTTTTTCTTAAACCCCCACACACTTGACACCACACACAAGAAGAAGGCACACAAACAAAGACACCTGCTCTCTTTTCTTATAAAAACACACACAAACAAACATAGAAACCTCCTTTCTTCGATTATTCCGATCATATTCTGTCGGGGCAGAAGGAGGGGGCGACGATTTTTATCAGAGCAGAAGGAGGGGCGGCGGGTGCAGGGGTGCAGAGAAGGAAGGGGGACGGAGGGAGGAAGGCGACGGACAGGGGCGGTGGGTGCAGGGGTGCAGAGAAGGAAGGGGGACGGAGGGAGGAAGGCGACGGACAGGGCGGTGGGTGCAGGGGTGTGGAGGAGAGGGATCGTCATCGGCATCGAAGCCTTCGAAGAGGAAGCTGGCGGAGATGTGGTGGCAGATGAGGGAAAAGATGGAGAGGAGGTGGCTGCAGGGAGGTGAATGGGCTGTTCAGAGGTAAGGGCAATTTTTGTCCATTTTTTCATTCAGCATCTTCTTAGAACTGAACATTCAGTCTTAAAGGTTCAGTTAAGAGGTTGGGTTTTAAGCTACCAAACAACATCACCACTGACCGAATCAGAGGCTCCCCTCTGAATGAATGATTCAGAGCCTTTCCAAACAGGGCCTAAGACTCCAAATAGAAAAAATAGATATATAAAGACTTGTTTCATACAACCTAAGCATGTAACTAAGTTTGAATAGAACCAAACACTTAAATCAATATTCCTATTTTCGGACAATTAGTATCCCTTTCGGGAATCCTAACATGACAACTCTTCGGAAGGCTACCACGATAACACATGCTAACCACCTAAACTTGTTCATTAGCGAGCAATTGATATGCACTCATGTAAATCCTTAAATATAAGTTAGTATCACCTTTCGGGAGTCCTCAACCTCACTCAATTGAGAAAGCTACACTGATAAACACAATATAGCCACAACAACGAGCATAAACTAGATTCATACACAATCAATCTCATCTTGCACGCTTTGAACATAAATCTACTAAGAAAGCGATTTCAACCAAAATCTCTAAACAAAGATCATTAATCATGTCAAAGATGCGCAATAACACCATTTAGTCGATTAAAGTTATTTACGTGCAAGTCAATACTCTCGGTTATTATTGAAACTACCTTTTACTAAACCAATACCTGGTTACAGTTTCATGGCACAAAGTTACTAACAAGTTATTAAGTTATTAACTTTGTTAACAAAGCATAAACTAGGAGTTTTTAACCATATCTAACCTACACTTTGTTAATCCCCAAGGCACAACAATATCAAACGAGACTACAACAACAATAGGAGAGTTTACATACAAATCATGAAGATTCAACATGAACATAAAGCTTAATGATTCATTCAAACAAAACAACATACAAACGATAAATAAGAACAAGCTAAGTATTGTTTTTACCCGTAGGTTTACAAATACTAATCATAACAACAGAACAAAGCTTCAAAATCAGATTTGATATAATATTAGGTCAAGAATGAAACCATAAACAAGCAAGGTTATGATGGATTGGATGATGTTAATGGACTTGGATTGCTTCCTAAGCTTGTTAATCGGCTTCATAGTAGCTTACATGCCCAGAAAATCGCCCAAAATCGCCCAAAAATCACCCAATCCCCTAAAAATGACGTTCTGCTCTGTTTTATAGAACTGTCAGATCTCGCACGGGCTGGTGCACGGGAGTGCACCTGGGAGTGCAAGTATGCCTGCACGGGAGTGCGGGTAGGGACGCACGGGCTGGTGCACGGGAGTGCGGATCTGGTATGCCACGGGAGTGCCACCAGGGCGCACGGGAGTGCCAACACCTGCAGATTGTGCAGAATGTACAGAATGTGCAGAAACTGTCCGTTTTTTTTATCCGGTTTGCTTCATGGACACCGTTTAAGACCTGTAATCATAAAGATACCAAATAAGTACCAATTCATCATGTATAAGGCCAAAAACATATATAAATGGGAGTTAAATTGGGGCTTTTATATGTATAAATTGACGCATATCAAACATCCCCACACTTAAACATTGCTTGTCCCTAAGCAATAGAAAATCAACACTCCCAATGGCAACACGAGTAGCGAACCAGAAAGTTAATAAATCAGATGGCTAGCTGGTTTGTCAAAAGACATCATCAAAGATTTCAAACCGACAAGCACTTGGAAATATAGAAATCAAAGCAATGGTTAACATCAAATCGACTAAGCATGCATATCTTTACACCACTCACAGTGTTCACACACGCTCGGCTTATTTGTGAATCATACATATGAATTGTGTATGTGTAAACACTCAATGCCTAGAGAATGACTTATGCGATATCATATGCTTGTTAAAAGATCTAATCTCTACCAATTCATATATAGAAATGCATAAATCAAGAGGACTTGTGGGTTGTAATGATAGGCAAAGGTAAAGGGTGTGGAATGGAAATTTAAAGTGACAAAACGGCTAAAACTCGGTGGTTATGTCTAACTAATAGATACAAACATAAAAATATACAAACCAGACGCGAATATAGGCGAATTTTATTTAATTCGAGCTAACCATGAAATTCTAACTTTCAAGCCCTGAAAACTGCTCAAACATTGTTAATTCACCCTATTTTAGGGTATACTATTTTTTCTGATTTTTTTTTCTTTTTTTTATAACAAGCTTACAATACTGAATATAACTGAAAACTATAACGAGAATATATACAAAACACGGGATCTAAAAGCCCGAACATGAACTATAACATAAAACGAGTCAAACAATAACCTAAACCGAGTTTCAACACGAAAGGTTTAAAGTAAAAAGGCTAAATTTGGGTTGTGGTGAAATGGTGGGTTAAGTAAGAAAAAACACGGATATAGGCTCAACATTGTTAACTAGTGGATAACATTTGGGTGCGAGAAACAGATAAAACGAAAAGAAAAGGCTTAAGTCAAAAGGGTATCCTAAATGCCTCAATCACTTTCATGCAAATCTACACATATATGATCTCGAAAAGTATGCTAACAACAAGTTCTAAATCACATAAGCCATTCGGCGCACTCATATTTCGCATATACAAGCAAGTATCGAAAAAGCAATTAAAGGCTCAAAAAGAATGCTCACGTAACGGAAGGAATGGGTACAAGTGTAAAAATTAACATGCTAGTCACTCTTTTGTTACCACACTTATCAAACTCTAATGTTTTTCATTTGGCTTATCAGCTTTTATCAAATCTAACGCTTCTTAAAACACAACCAACCGTATTAATTTACAAAAATTATGAAAATTCACGGCTTTTGCTTTTATGCCATAAAAATTAAAAACTGGGAGTTTTTTTTTCTAACTTGGGACAAGCAAAGCTAATATTGTTAACAACCCTCCCCACACTTGAATATCACATTGTCCTCAATGTGACTAAAAAAAATAGTAAAGCATTATGAAGAGCTAGACTATAGTGCAAGCTGAGTAAAGTTAACATAGTTACCCTCCCCACACTTGAACATCACATTGTCCCCAATTTGACTAAAACAAAATACTAAAGCATTATGAATAGCTAAACTATAGTGCAAAGAAGAGAAACTAAAACTCCCCTGGTGTCGAAGCAAAGTGAAGGTTATCCAAGGACGCTGTCGTGTCTGCTCAGCCCTCAGTGCTCGTGTGTATCCTAAACTTCTTTTCCTTAGTACCTGTAAAAGTGCTAAATGGCGCTCTAAAACACACAACTCATTAAAATAAAACTCCAAGCATTCATCATTACTGAATTTAAAACAAAGCAAAGTAAATTGTCTAAAATTGAATACATAAACCGGGGAGGATTTAAAAGAAACCAAAATGAAACCCCCAAACTACAATAGTGCATAAAATATAGTAAAGATACCACCGCCGCCTTCACACGGTCTGACTACCCTCCTAGTCCTCCTCGTCATCATCATCTTGTCGGGTCCCGGATGCACCTACTGCATCGTGTCCTCGCATTGCCCAAAGGGCTTGAAATTCCCCAATGCATTGTTGTTCCTTGGGTTCTGAGGCTCTGAAACGAAGGAACTGTTGAACCATCTGCATTAAAACACTCTAAAAATGTCAAACACAGTCGAAGGGAAAGAATCAGCACTAAAATCAGTCACGACAAAAATCAAATTTCACATCAGAGAAGGTGAGCGGCCGCTCACTCTTCCGAGCGGCCGCTCATTGTTAGCAGTGGCGCGACAATGATTTTCAGCAGCTTTATGTTCCATCCTGGGCATTTGGCTTGTGTCCTTTTGCAATGTTTACGCCAAATGCACCTGAGAGCGGCCATTCAAAACACTTGGTTTTGCAAAATCATGTTGTTTTCATGATTGAATGGCCGAATACTTTGAAAACATTATGAAGTTGCTACAGATTCAGATTTTTAACATCCCATTCACAATGATTTTTGCAAAATCATCTCAAATACAAGCTTTCTTAAGAAAATGCGCTTAAAAATATGAACTATTATGAAGAATGTCCGAAATTTGGGCTAAGATTAATACTACATTACAATTATTATACAAAACTACTACTCTAATATTATACTAGATATTCAACTAATCTTTTTGCAAATTCCGGATTTAATTAAACATTATGAAGAAGTATCCAAAACTTTAAAGATTAGAAGAATAACATGCTAATCTACACTAACTATTGCAAACATTCAAGAAGTTTTAAGGATTAGTTAAACAATTATGAAAAAATCCTAATACTTGAAAGAAGAAAAACAATAATTTATACTAAGGAGATTCATACATTGGATTTAAAAATTGGTTGTGGATTGGGAGGTTTGTTAGTGTTCTTGAGAGCTAAGTGCAGGTTTTTTTTTTTTTTGTGAAACACTACTGCGCGGCCGTTCAATGTGTTTTAGGGTTGATATCTTGCAAATTTAAAGTGGAAATATCCATTTTACCTCTCAAAATTTCGAACAGACAGCAGTGAGCGGCCGCTCACTCTCTGTGAGCGGCTGTTCACTGCATGCAAATGTGTTTTCTTCTGCAGTTTCATATCAAAATGCCCGCACTCACTCAGTTTGACATAAACAACCAACATACCTGTTTCGCAACACTTGTTAGTACAATAATACCTCCGATTTTGAAGCGACTATCCACACAATCATTTGGCGCGAATCAATCCTATAAAAACTAAAAACAAACTAAACAACAAGTTAAAAACTTTATGAAGTTCATTAGGACATTTCTGCCCCTGCACATCTAAAACATTATGAAGTCGTTTAGGATATTATGAAGTTGCAAAGGACATGAATGCCTTGCGAAGCTACGTTTTTGCACGAGTCGATAGCTTGACTCGCTTTTCCATGCGCGGTTTAGGCGCCGCCTCCGTGGAATTCAAGTATTTTTCACATTCTGGTCATACGGGCTTTAATTGTATTTTTAAGTTGCTGCCCGTTGTCTTTAAACTTAGTCCAACTTGGACTTTGACTTATTGGAATGGCCGTTTTCATAAAGGATTTTCTTTAAGATCGCTTTCTCCCGAATGGAGATTGAGTACGGACAAGAAGATCGATCAAGCAATGAACAGACATCGGCCATCCCCCCACTTAAACTGACGCAATGTACGAAATAAATTACAGACAAAATAATTACAGACTCGATCTAAGAAAAACGGAAGAAATATACACAGATAAATATACTAAAAACTATACACTAACTTAAATTATGAAAATATATAAAATATGAAAATATACAATATTTTCAGCGAAATCTGAGTCGCTCGCGCAATCGCGAAGAATTATAGACCGCTTCTCGCGTGCGCAAGTGGGTACAATGACTCAAGATGCTCGCGGTCGCGTCAACAAGATAAACACCGTCTTTTTGCTTGCGCGAAAACAACCTTTTCACCGAAAAATAATATAACGGAAGTTGACGGATAGAAACGATGATGGATGCGAATGAAATGATTTAAAAACGAAGATAACGGCTATTCACTCACGCGAAGGACTCTGGTGTGATCCTGTTCACGTATCGCGAACAATAAAAGATAAAATCCGGGTAATTAGGAACTCGCTTAAAGCGAACCATAAGCCCAGCTTCTTTGCGAATCGCAAGAAACATTTTTCACAGAAAATTATTTTTATTAACACCACTTTTATATTAAATAAATTTCCCAATTTTTCTTAACCCAAACCTATTATAAAAGCATCAGAACCATCAAATTTAAACGTAACATACCCAGACTTCCATTATATATTACATAAAAACAATATATACATAAAAAATATAGTAATATAAACAGATAAAACAATAAGAAAAAAGATCAACAAACAAATTAATCAGATAAAGAATAAAAACAATCATATTAACAAATAAACGAACAAATACAGATTACTATAAACAAATGAATGAATCAAATTAAACAAGTATAGACAGATATTCACAAGCATGTACATCGATAAAGGAGTAACTCGGGTCGTTCCAAAAGCTCG
>JAUTDX010006283.1:0-35250 GCA_030844895.1 Ambrosia x helenae
TTGGTTTGCAAATATCGGAACTATTTAAATTACATTAAATCTGTTTTTAACGGACTTTTCAAAGAGAGCAATGCCTAAACTCCAAATCTCTAATAGCCATGGCAATTGGCCCAACCCAACCCCACCCACCCCAAGGTTTTAAATACAAGCCATTATTGAAATTATTAAATCTTTATGCATAAATACAAGCCATTATTGAAATTATTCTCACATGTGTCATTTAATAACCATAAGAAATTTAATGGTAAGCAATAATATGGATGGCCACTTGCCCTGGTTTCTGTGGTCCGGCTCCATTAAACATATTCCCCATTATCCACTTATTCAATAAAAGTTATAACAAGTTCTGCTTATAATGAATCTATAAACATAATGGGTGAGTGACACGTCTCATCGGTCGATATCACGGTTAATATGAATAAACAAATTATTACAATATCCCTGGTTGGTATGCATAGTGTGTGACAATTCAAGAAACATTTTAAATTGATATGACCACAAAGATAATATCACAACATTTAAAAAATCAGACCGCATCGATCAAAAACAGCCAATATAGTCTTTTTTTTGTATGTTATTAATACTTGTATATGTATATACATACATAAGTATACATATATACATTGTATGAACTAGAAATAGATCTAGATGACTTATGGGTTTAAGACAAATTACATATATTAAGATAAGTTTTTGAAGAAGTTCAATAGAAAAGACTCCAAAAGAAGATTTATTCTAATTTCACATGACAATATGTAATGGAAGTCTTTCCGATTTGCCGTAAGGCATGCTTAGACAAATATGGGGAACACGCGGTTCACTGTAAGGAGTTGTCTGGTTTCAAATATAGGGCATGACTGGGTCCGAGACGTTCTTGGGACATTTTAAGAAGGGCTGGGATATCAGCCAAGAAGGAGGCTCCTGTGAATTTCCTCTCGCCCCCCGCAGAAGGGAGATCCACCCTACGTCCAGCAGACCTGCTTGTCTTTGGGTGGGCCGGGGGAAAAACACGCTTGCGTCGACCTAACAGGTGTATCTCCCCTGGCTGGTTTGAGGGATAGTGGGTTTGTAGCAGGGCAAGTAGTGCGGAAAACATAGGAGAAGAAAGTTGAGAAGCATGCTAAGGCTTGTGAGGAGAACCAACACGTTTTCGTACCCCTGGCATTTGATACCGTTGGCTCCCTGGCACCGGAAGCTATCCGTTTCCTGAACAGAGTCCAACGGGTTATTCATAGCAGTATTTCGACTCCGGGGGGGGGGGGGGGCATGGGTTTGTTTTTAGTAGGTTAGAGTTTGCGGTCCAGAAAGGGGTTGCGGCGCAGGTTGTTGTCCGCCTACCCGCTATCTTGATGTAATTTTTTGCGTTTATGTGTTAATGAAATAAAATTCATTATTAAAAATAGGGGAAATGGAATTTAATAATCCCAACTTTGGGGGGTTGGAAGGCAACAGTCCCAACTTGAAAATTGTAACACAACAGTCCCAACTTGTCAACATTTTTATTCTAATGGTCCCAAACTAACTGAGGTTAAGTTTTTCTGTTAAGTGATGACGTGGTGGCAGGTGGGTGACGGTGGTGGCAGGTGGGTGACGGTGGTGGTGGAAGGTGGTTGTGCTGAAGATGATGATGATATATATGTGTTATATATAATATGTTTATATATATATATATATATATTATATAAAAGTTAATAAAACATTATTTAAAAGATTTTTTAAATATTAAAAGATTTTTTTAATTGAAAAAACAAGTGTCATTGTGGGGCCCACGTTTTTTTTTGACAGATAGACAGATTTTGCCACGTTGGACTGCCACGTAGGATGCCTACGTGGCACTTAACTGGAAAAACTAACTGAGTTAAGTCTGGGACCATTAGAATAAAAATGTTGACAAGTTGGGACTGTTGTGTTACAATTTTCACGTTGGGACTGTTGCCTTCCAACCCCCTAAAGTTGGGATTATTAAATTCCATTTCCCCTTAAAAATATGTAATAATATTGAGTCTCATTGTCTTAATATCTTAGTTCAAGTGTCAAATGAGAGCAGCCGACATGATAACTTAGATTGCACATGCTTCATCTGTTAGTCCCCCGTGTTTTCTATGTTTTGAACATTTTAAAATACCGTAAGATCATGTAAGAAGTCATAATAATAGATCGATAACAGTCGAGAAACATACTTAAGTATTTAAGAACCATATACATGTTTTTGATATATGATGGTTTGGAATAACATGTTGATGTAAAGAGTTATAGCGACACTAGCTTCCTAATTTGCAAAGATCACTTTGGATATTAGGTTGAATATGTTGTGCTGGTAGCTTGAAATATATACAAACACTAAGGAAATCATTTGATAGTTCAGGGCTATTAAAGCAAGAAAATAACCCAAGACGTGCCCCAAAAAGATATAACCTATCATGCAATATGATAGATAACTAACTAGTTCAACACTTTACTACTTCAGACCTCTTACTGGTTCAATACTTACCTACTCAGAAATTGCCAAAACAGCCCCTAACACTATGTTTAGACATAATCAAATGTTGTTTAGTAAGTGAGCGGTTTAAAGTGATCGTTAGACATACCCTAAATCATCATGTCTTTAGATGAAGAGATGAAGAGTTAAGAAGTCACCCTAACTCACTCAAAGCTCTTTAAAGTATAGTATCATATATTTTAACCTTTGGAACAATTTTGCATTAGCATAAATCTCCTTGTTTAACTAAAAACTCCTTCAAAGTCTCACTTCAGAGCAATGAAACTTATAATCGTGTAAATGAAAAATCTACAACGCAATTTTACAGTACATGCTACAGAACCAATGAAAACTTATAGTTCTTTATATGCAAACTTTACACACAATTCTACACTATATATGCTACAAACAGTGGCAAAGCTTCACCCAAAGGTTCGGGGGGGGGGGGGGGGGTGGGTGGGTCGGAAGTCACTAGTTTCGGGGGGTCGAAAAACCAGTTTCGGGGGGTCGAAAAACCCTATATTTTCAACATTTTCTATACGAATACTATATAATCGGAACTTCTGCGCGAAAATCCGGAGGGGGGGGGGGGGGGGTCGGCCGCCCCTCCCTGCCCTACCTATGCTGCGCCACTGGCTACAAAAACTGAAAGGCAACATCATTCTCATTTCAAATTTTCTCACCTTAACGGTTAACATTTATCCACCTTACGCCTTGTGTAATTAAGCAACACCTCAGCCACCGGAGCAGCCGTTTAGACGGTGAAAGGGCGTGAAACACCGCGCTTAGGGTGGTTCCCGTTCCATCACACCCATCACACTATTACATTCAATTCCCATTTACCACCTCATTCAATCACTAAACACATGGGGTGGTCCATCACATTCCATCACTAAACTTTTTATTAAATAAACTATAAATTTTAGTCAACTTAAACAAACATTTTATAAATTTAAATAAAGCTCGTTGGTGCAGATAAAAGGCTGATGTGGGTGAATCAAAGTCTGGTCCGGTTCGTTCATGAAAATACTGCTTGTATTGTTTGATTGTCGGTGGTATTGATTTTGGTTGAAAATGAATAACATATAAAGTATATGGTATTTGGATTTTTTTTACCCCCAAACGGTCACATGACCGTTGCCAACAGTCAAATGAGCTCCTTTCCACCGCAATGGCTGTCACAAAAAAATTGTATGGGCACCCATGATGTTTTTTGGCGGGGGCGGTGGCCGTGATGGTCATGGCCATCATGGACCACCCTAAGAGGATGTTATGGGGCCTGATAGGCTCCCCGTAAATGGAGTAACAGATGTGAAAAAAGGGATGTCTGCAATTTTTTTATCAGGCCAATTAAATCCCATGTATAAAAGAGCCTTAACGTATGAATTGTAAATGGGAATGACATTATAGGAAGAATCAATACTATTGACTCATAAACCCACTTCACGATTTGTAGACGTCCATAAACTTTCTTATACGTTAATAATTTATTAAAAAATTACATTGTATTAATGAGTATTTCATTCTCTTTAATTTGAGAAGGCTAATGTTATAATTTTCTTAATTTTTAAATTTTATTACATGATAAGTGGTTACACATTCGATATGTTTGTTGTGATTGATGTAATTATAGTTATGCTTATTGCGTGATTACACATTCAATAATGAGAACTTAATCATTTATGCTTTATCACGTGATCAAAATTGTAATATACAACACTACGTGGTTATTATAGGTTGATTGATTAGTATTTTGCATTACATTACATTTATACTTAATAGGTGATTAGACATGTATATGTTTTTTGTTTGCTTAAGTTATAACTAGTATGTAATTCGTAATCACTTAGTAAATTTTCACATATAATACTATAACGAAATTACATAATCACATAATGGGTATTCAAAATCATTTAGTCACGTAACATCATACTTGTTTCAAGAATAAAATGTATATTACATAAGTACGTACTGGTACATAATCCCATAGTGTTATACAATAAATCACGTAACGTTATACAAAACACGTAATCATGAGCTTGTAAAACAAAAAAAAATTAAAGTTAAGAAAAACTATAACAATAGCTACTCAAATTAAAGGAAAATTAACTTTTTGTTAATATGGGGTGTATTTTTTTTTATAAATATCAACGTATGAAAAAGTTTAAAAATCACGAGGGAATGGGTTTTTAAGTCAACAATAATCGATGTTCTTATTTTGCCTTTCCACTTGTATAACTTGTTTTTCTCTAGGTAAGTGGTAGACTTGGGGGACCACTCAATCTCAAACCATTGGATTGTAAAATTAATGGCGGAAAATTTTATTATACACTTTTCATGTTAAGGATTCTTATACTTAATCATTCCCCTAAAAATATTCTTCTTTTTCGAGTCGTTATCTTTGTCATAAATAACTTTATTGCGAAGCCTCCAAAGCACCCACCAAACAGACATGATAACAGCATCAATCATCTCTTTATTGGACCTCAACATAGTAGACGTATCAGCCCATGAGAACTCTTTCTTATGCTTCAACATAGCAGACGAATTAATCCGAGGTAGATTTTGATAGAAGATCATATAACACGTTGCGATTATGATCTTTGATCAAAATCTTTAACCACTGCCTAGTTTCTATATTGTTGAAACAACAAAGATAATGACCAATTTAGGTTTGGGGACATCTTTAGCTCAAAGCTTCTGAGGTAATCGGCTAAGTATAACAACATTGTTAGTCTCACTGTAAGAGTGGCTCTCCTGCGATCAGACTTTGGCGTGAGAATATTTAGTTGTTCTCTAAGAAGTGACAAGTGTAAGTAAAGTGAGAGTAAGTGTGTAAGGATAACAACAAAGTTGTTTTCTGAGCTGACTTGGGTCTCTTTTAATAGGCAGGGTTTTCCCGCCTAAAGAGTTTTTCATAGTCAACTTACGTTCTATACCATGTAGTATTTACCTCTTTATCTTGACATGTGCAGGTGACATTGTCCTTTTGGTGAAAACATCACTTTTTAACTTTTCAAGGGTGGCAAACAAGTTCCAAGGTGGGTGTTGTGGATCAAAGGGCATAGGTCACATTAGTCGACTTTCCCGGCCTAGGTCACTGTAGCGAGATGCTATTAAGCTGGTACTTATAGCTTCTTGGCTTATTGGCTCTTTAACTTATTGGTTTCCTGAATATGTTTAAATGTAAGAATTAGATACCCACGTCATCATCATCACCCATGAAGCTTCACTGACGAAGTACTGAAGGACCCTGCTTTCACTGGCAAAACCATATTCGTTTTGTCAGTTGATGAAGGTTCTCTAAATCGTAATGGTATATATCATGAAAGGGTATTTTATCTGATTTTTTTTCAAATCTAGATGCTTGCTTTTAAATACTTGCTTATTTTTTTCTTCTAAAATAAAAGATAAAGTCATGTATCTAAACAAAGTTTAGTTCTAGTGCTTTCTTTGAAACCTAAAAGATGAAGCTCTCAAAATTTCATATGTACTCGATAGGGAAGTTATTAGCCAGAATAGATTCGTTGTTTACTCAGTATTGAACAATTTTTTCTTTAAAACGACAGATTACTAGAAAGGGAGATGATAGCATCTTAATTTATAGCTACATTATTCCATTTTCTTAATTTTTTTTTTACCACACATCACTTTTTTTTTTGAACGGCCAACAAATTGGAATCACTCACGGAACACTGGAGTATCATCGTGCCACCAGTGTTACCACGCGATCATATTCCACCACCAAAGTCACCAATTCAGGAGAAAACTCATAATTATGAGAAAACCCCCTTTTATGAGATTCGAACCCAGGACCTCATGGCCCCTAAGTCTTATCTCACCACCAAAATACCACTAGGCTATATTGCCTTGGGTTACCACACATCACTTATTTTACTCTGTACTATGTAGCATTTATGAGTCATGACATGGTATACACTAGGGATGAGCTCGGTACGGGATCGGTACCGAACCGATACCGATCCCGACAATACCGATCCCGAAAATCCCAAAAACCCAATACCGATACCGATACCGATTATACCGGTACGGTATCGGTATCGGTTCGGTATCGGTACGGTACCGGTGTGGTATCGGTATTTTACCTTAAAATACCGAACCGATACCGATCCCGTACCGATTACCGATAATACCGAAACCGAAAATCCCAAAATATGGGTACCGATACCGATACCGAATACCCTCGGTTCGGTATCGGTTCGATACGGGATCGGTATTTTTTCGGTTCGGGATCGGTATTCGGGACCGGATGCTCATCCCTAGTATACACTATACAGGTAATTTCCTTTTATAAAGAGCACCATTTTAATTTATTAAAAAACTGTAACATTTTTAGTTTGCATTCCCAAAATTCAATATGAATTCATTTATTAACATTGGTCACATCGATTTATATGAGTATTTTAGGCATTTATAATTAAGCGATACCCAACACTGATATATAATAATATAAATATCAATCACCCTCATGACATTTCAATTACATCTGGCTACATTATATAACTTTACGTGCAACTTACACCATTTATAATTTACTCTTTAGTTGGTATTCAAGGAAGTCCCGAATCGAACTATTTTCTTAAAGTAAAAGAAACATTTTTATGTGTTTCGTTTAACATGCACATTGATTTATTTGTAAGTCGCGTTTGGTTGTAACATGGAAATGTAATCATAACTAGTTTTTTGCCCCGCGGCCATTGGCCTGCGGACACGCATCTAAGCTAGCGAAAAGACATACCAAACAAATACGTTTAAGAAATGCGGAAACAGAGGATTGAAACCGTCACGTATTAATATCGCTAAACGGCCAGCAAGAGAAGACCAATTAGAGGAACACAGCAAACCGTGACAGCATGTAAGCGTCGGCAACATCACTGCAACAAACGACACTTATACCACAAATCTAGTTCGCTTTTAACATCTTATATTAAGATCACTTCATTATATTTCTTCTAAAATAGTTCTGGTAGAAGCAGTTAGGACACATAAATGCTCAACCTTACAATAGCAATTGACACTTATGAACTCTCATCAAACCTGCACTTAGCTATTCCTGCATCATATGAAGGACTAAATTTCCATATTCAACTATCAAGCTTCTTAAGTTGTACATCCTGCTTGATAAGCTATACATTTTCTGTCATGTTACATCATGTATAAGTATAACTACTTGTTTTAGCAACCTAGAAAGGTACACAACAGATCACAATATAATACCTTTATAAAGAATTGTCACACCCCAAGGCACCTAGTAATTAAATTCTATAAGCTGCAGCCTGCAGGGACACCATCATAAACAAAAGTAAGTACCTCATTATTATCGCGATACATAAGCAAGCCCAGCCGACGTGCTAATACAAATCACGACTCAGGTGCTATAAAAAGGCTCAGACGTTGAGGCAGGAAAGCACAACAGCCAGGGCCGTTGTCAGTGCATTACTACGCACACCAACCTCACAGCTCATGCGCGAATCCGGTTGTGAAAACAATTATGTCATCATCGCCTAAATTAAAAAACCAAGGCCACCTTAATTACCTATTATCATGCAATATAATCCAAACAACCTATAGAAAAGAACACGCGGTGCATAGCGAAACGGTACGCAAACGTTAAGTCAAAGCACAAACTGAAACAGTGTATGTGTGACACATAGTATTTTTACCGAATCAGGATGGCTCAGGCGTACAATGGAATGTCGATAGGTTGCGCAACGTTAGCACCGTCACATTCGACAAACACATCGGGTACGCAATCATCATAGCCATGGTCAAAGAATGCGGTGGTGTTTATAGGGAAAAAGTCAAACAGCGTATGTGTCATACATATTTTTTTGGCCGAACCAGGATGGCTCAGGCGTACAATGGCATGTCGATAGGTTGCGCTGCGTTAGCACCATCACAGTCGACGAACACATCGGATACGCAATCATCATAGCCATGGTCAAAGAATGCCCAATATCACGATAACCCTATGCTAAAATATGACCAATAACCCACTTTCATTCACATGGTTCAAATGGATCTCATCAGTGGTGAACATATAATCAAAAAGGCCAAATACTGCAACTAACATGCTGTAAATGAGTAAAAAATATGAAGTACGCTCACCTTACCATCACCACAAATCAAGTGCGCAAGACAGTTGCAAACTGTGTTTAATGATGAAGTAAAGCTAAAAAAGCTTTTAGTGCAAAGGCAATCAATATTCATTGTGTAATTCATCCCAAATTTAAATTAAATCCACCACAAATCATCAAGAAGGCTGTTGTGGTAACACAATCAGGAACCATTGTTTAATCCGAAATACATACTGAACTGTTTTCATTTATGTTACAGGTCATCACGCGAATATCAAACCAGACACGACAATTAGAAATGTCGTTGACTACTCAACAGGAAAAGTTATCGGCATACATACTCGGCACCCAAATTTGTCATTGATGATGCGGTGCCGATGGTTGCTGATCTTGGTGGTGCTCATATTGATTGGCCCTACGTTGACCTTAGCATGACCACGACCGGTCTATTTTCCAGCTCCCAACAACACGACATCAAACCGTCAAAAGCAGAAGCGGAAACAGATACCGAACAACCATAAACAAAACCCAAAATTCGAAAATACCGTAAGTACTATTCAAAGGCGCAACCCAGTCAAACAAATCGCAGATAATGGAAACCCAAGCAGGTTACATGCTAATCGGGCCAACAAAGGTCCGAATCTGAAAATTTTAGACAGACAGGCGTCGCAACGACACCGGACACACAAACGCCACCTAGGCAGCCGAAGCCGGCCACCGGCAACGTCCAGCCGGTGTTCATTTCTCTGCAAGGAAAGGCACAAAGCATAGAAACATTCATTGCAATCGGGCAGAGATAGAAACAGACGGAGGCAAGGGTTTTAAAACCCAAGTCGGAGACGATGATTGGAGCAGAGATATAAACCCTAGATTTAGCTACAGAAAACCAGACCCCCTTTCAAGAATACCTACACCGTTCGGCACCTCAACACCATGACGAGCAATGGAGGAAATTGGATCGAAGAAAGACTACAAAAGATGGAAGAGAAGCCAGAGAGAGAGAGAGAGAATGGTGGTAAATTAGAGAGAGAGATACAGATAGGAAATGAGAGAGAGGTTGTGGTTGATGATTAAACCTAAGACATACAAGTAATGAAGACACTCTCTCGAATAAGGAAAAAAGAACTTGTACCTCAGAGTACAACAAAATATGCGTAAAGACCTTCATAAATGTATATATATATAATAGGTATGGGTGACGTGTAGAGAAACATGGGCAACACTCTCAATGCTTTTTTTTTTTTTTTTGGTTGGATAGTCTAAACATCAATAACATATAAATCAATGTTTTCTTATTATCAACTGTCCTTATATTTTAAGTAGAATTCTTTTATTGATAGGTGTTCAATATTAGATTCAAATTCAAAAAAAAGAAACAAAATTCGACTCGATTCGATTCGATTTTGATTATCAAGGTTTGAAGTCGGTTTTCAAAAATTCGAATTCGAATTTGATTAGAATCAAATGCAAGTTCAGTAATCAAATCCAAAGGGAATACGAATGTATGGTTTTCAAATCGATTCAATTTAAAATTCGAATTCAAATCATACATATAAATTTTTATCTATATTATCTTATTAAGGAGGAGTGATGACCAACATAGTCATTTTCATTTCCGTACAACTTAAGAAGCAATATGTACAACATATTTAAGCATGAAAATTAAGGGTATTATAGGGATAAATGTGACAATTAAGACATTTAGAAGGGTAATATAGACATTTTACCCCCACCTCCTTTGCAATATAAAAAGATTGTTCCATCCCTGCCCTTTTCTATATTAGCAGCATGCTTCTCTCTTCACGTTTCTTGAAGCAGTTATTGAATTGAATGTAGGTGAAATAAATCTTTACATTTAATTCAGTTTCAGTTATTCATACAAACCACTAGCCGTTCTTGAATCCTCTGATTCTTCGGTTCCTCGTGGGTCTTCGATTGAATGAATCCATTTAATCATCTATCCATCAATTCGTCTTTTCAATCCCCTTCCGTTTCAATCACAACCCTCTTAAGAACAACACACGATGGATATCAGGTGCCCACAATTCGGATATAGGGTTCCGCTAGAACCTCAACTGGTGACATAAGGTACTATGTATTGCTATGTATGTAATGTAGTTTTCTTAAATGAAATTCTTTATGTTATGTTTGTAGGAGAACAATGATCTTGGAAGTGATAACAATATGATTGATTTGCTCACTGGATTTCTATTTTCTTCTCTGAAGCTAGCATTACAGATCATGTTATTGCAGTAAGCTCCCTTGACAATAACCCTTTGAATTCGGGTTTTTTTTACTTATTTAATACATATTTCAATTGATTGCTATGAGCCTATGGTGTTGTAAAATGGAAATAGTATTAATATGCATGACTGTATGAGTTGAGGTTAATTAAAGATGATATATCACCGATTTTGGATGATTTAGCTCTATTTCTGTTTGTATTTTTATCTGTTTTTGAGTGTTTGTTATTGCATCCGTCGTATTTTGAGGTATGGATTTGTTTGTTTTTGTTGTTTACTGTTTTGTTATGAGTATTTGTGATGATTGATTGTTTTACATAATTATAGTAGATTTGTTTGTGTTTGTTGTTTAGTAAACATGGAATGGTGGGAGCAATTGGATACGCGAATTGAATCTACCACTTCCTTTCCGGAAACAAATCCCCGTACAACAAAGTGAACAGATTGAGTGTATATACAATATTATTATATTATTCACTCATTGGAAAGTCTCTTTGTTTTTCAGGTTTCAGTTTATCCCCCAAATGATATTTTTGAATGGTTTGTTTGGATACCTTTCCCTACTCATCATTGTGAAATGGTGCACTGGTTCACAATATAATATACATGTTCCTTTGTCCTACGGATGATCTTGGTGAGAACCAACTTTTTGCAAACCAGAAAACTGTTCAGGTTCGTTTTAATTCTCACAATGCATAAGAGTAATGTTATTGCTAACGGGCCAAATGTGTCGCATTAAAAAAAAATTATTGAACAGGTGCAACTGATCGAAAGAAGCCAAAAGTGTATTTTTAGTGTGTGCTATTTTATAAGGTTGTCGAATTAAAAGATTTTCATAATCATTGTAACAATATAGTTTTTTTTTGTAGTTATATTTAACTTATTAATGGTTTGAAGAAAAGTAACAAACTGGGTAGAAATTAGTTTGACTATTATCCAACCCACCCGGCTAAACCTGCCAGTTATGACCCATTCATCAAGAAATGGGTTGATTTGGGTAAACAAGTTTTGCTTATTTCATTCGGATCCTACTTAAAATATGAAACGGGTCAATTTGGTCACTATAGTAAAACGTGTTTACTTAAAATGGGGTCAAAATGGGCGAGCACAACCCACGACTGTTGTGTGTCGCTACCACGTCGCCATTACCACCACCTTTCCCATAACCACCACCCCCACCTCCCAACACACTATGGTCAGAACCCGTTTTGGCGTTGTTAGGGTTACACTTGATCCACCCATTTTGCCACCTATGTGAGTTTAATAGCACAATTGCATGTCTCATACTTCGGTATTTGCTAAAATAATAATTCAAATTGTTACATTAACAGCTTGTGTTGCTACTACTATCCCTAATTGTTGTTCTGTGGATTCTGCTACCTAAGCCGTTCATTTTAAACGCACAACACAACAAGGTATACCTTTTGTTTCCTTCCATGCGCACATATTCATTCTAATTTTTCTTATATTCTATTACTATGGTTTTTATTTTTTCTGACCTACACACCTTTTGAATGTGAAGATGAGTCATTGCAAGTGGAGACACGTGATCATAAAGAATTTGAGTTCAATGAAGTATTTGTTCATCAACTCATTCATACAATTGAATTTGTACTAGGGCAGTATCAAATACAGCTTCATATCTACGTCTATGGGCACTCAGGTATGCTACACCTATTATGAAATAAACCAATCATGTTGGTCAAAGAACAAAAAACCTATTTTAGGAAATTTATGTTTTTTTAAATGTGTATACTTTTTTTATTTTCATCAATATATATATATATATGGCTGTCCACTTAATCAAGTTTAGTGGTTCTTTTTAACATCTATCTGTTTTTGGTAATGATTTGAAATTCTAAAATAAAGGTGTTAGTTCATCCCGGTTACTTCTGAATACCAATGGGCCAATAAGGGTTGTAATTTATCTTAAAATTGGTCAAATAAAAAGTTTAGTCAAGGATAACAAGTCAAATGGGTTGAGTATTTCTGTTTCGGCAATGATTTAAAATTCTAAAGTAGAGGTGTTAGTTTCATACAGTGTACTTGTGCATACCAATGGGTCGATTTGGGTTGTAATTTATCTCAAAACTGGTTAAATAAAAAGTTTAGTTAAGGATAACAAGTCAAATGGGTTTAGATCACAACTTTATTTATTAAGAGAGATTGTTTGTGTAATAATGCATTGAGTATTAATAACAAGATTAATGAAAAGTACATTCAGGGCGACCTAATCCGACCCATTTACTCAACACTTGTCTATTTTGGGGCGTCGTGTTGGTGTTTAAAAAAAATGGCGTTTCAAGTGGAAACTATTTTGGCAATTTGATCCATTACCCAACCCTCCCAGTTCTGCAACCTCTACTCTTTATTATTGTAATTGTTATTGTTATTAGTTTTATAAATATTATTATGGTTGTTGCTGTTATTGTTATTATAATATCATCATCATCTTTGTTGTTGTTATTATTATGCCACAACATTTATGATTTAGGAACGATATGGCGTGTAAACAGCACCCGTTTTCACTACCATTTTGTAATAATCTCAACACTAATAATGCAACAATCTGTTTTTCAACTTGGCACATTCAGAGTTGTCTGTTGTGTTCTATGAGAAGGTTCTTCTTCTTGCTTGGGGGGGTAAGTTAACCCACTCTCTAGCTTATACTTTATTTTACTAATGGTTGGATATGCTTTATTCAACTATTCTACAAATGATTAGGGGATACATCAAATCTACTAAATATTAGGAATAAAGCCAAATATCTTATTTCCGCGTGTGATACATAGAAAGACCAGCATATTCAATATCAAAATCATTTTTAAGTAAAAACCGTGAGAACCACATGTTGCACTTGTACGTAGTTATGTAACCGTCTCATGTACTACAGTTAAAGGAAAATGTACATGTGTTTATGTGGTTCTTGCATAATTCTACTTAAAACACGCTATATGTTATTTTTCAACAAAAAATTAATTATTAATTCATTATTTTTGTCCCCAGATTTTTGAAGGTAAAGCTCTATTATTATTTTTAATTTATATAATGGCCGTTGCTATTTTTTAGCGGGTCAAACAGATTAAATAAGTGAATTTAAAAAATAGCAAAACTGAAAAAGGTTTGAATGCATCAAACAGGGCAAAATTCGTCGAAGGTGTATTCAAGATCATTTTATTTCAAACTTAGTTTATTATTGCAACAACATAGTTCTATAAAAATTTTGTATACGATGTGCATGTACAGCAACATCATCATCTTTATCTTTGGCATAATCGTGTTTATATTTGCAACTGTTGGTGTGTTACTCGTAATGGAAACTTTAAGTGCCTTCTTACACGCGTTAAGGCTTCACTAGGTTGAATTTCAAAACAAGTTTTATGAGGGTGACGGTTACAAGTTCCACCCTTTCTCCTTTGATCTTGGTGACAAGGACGAGTAAATCATGTTTTAAGCAGCAAGGTCGCTCTATCCCCATATTTGCATAATGTCATTGTGATCTTTCCTTTTTGCCTTGTTAATAAATAAAAAGATGATTTGCTGTGGAGGGCAGGAGTGAGATTTCACAAGCTATGTATTTCGTATAAGGCTGGGAACAAACTGCAGGTATTTAATTTATATGTTTGTGTTCATATACTCAACTAGATGTGTCAAAATTCTTATGAATTTAATAGTGTTTGGACAATTTGTGACTTGTGTTGTGATAATCTGTATCAATAATCTTAATTATTTTGGTTGCAGCTAAAATGGTTACTACAGATTAACCGACTCAACATTCACAATAACCAGAAATGGATACTTCTCATGGCTGCACCTTGCTCGACGAATAGATACGCCATTTGTGTAAATACAACTGAGTATATTATTGTGCATAGCCAAATGGGAAGCAATCTTAGTATGCATTTCATCTCTTCAATCTGTGAATTAGGGCATAGAGTCCGCGGGTTGTGAGCGTTCTGTTTTGGGTCATTGAAATCTCTCAAGGTAATGAATGCTGCTTTATTGAAAAACCTGCATTAGTTAAGCTAATATTAGCTATGTCGTAAGAGGTTGTGGTATTTTTACTCTTTAACTTATGAACAGGTCAATTTGAGTTGTGTTTTGTACCAAATATCATAGATTTAAAACATCATGCTTACTTGAATTCATGTGTATGGAGTATCTTTCATCCGTACTTAAAGAAATGTCCTTTTCTTCTTCAAACAAACACTCTTTACCTTGTGGCAGTTTAACCCTCCACTTCTTTGATGCAGCTACAAACACTTACATGTTTTTGATGGATGGAATGACGGCGTTATCGACTTTCCGCCCACATATAAGCATGAAGTCAATTCAGATAGATATGTAGGTGAAAATCCAAAAGAAGGGGAGAAGAGGGGAACACCAGCATGATAAGTAGTCTGTTTAAAACAAACTAGGGTTTGACCTTTGAGGTCAAAGGGGAAAATCTTTACATTAACATTTAATCTGGAGATTGAGATGTTGAGAAGGTTTTTATTATTACTTCATTATAGTATATAATATATGTGATAAAAGATAAAATTTATCACAATGTTCATACATATTATGTCTGGAATAAATATGCTTGACCTCTAAAGTCTAAAGTCAAAGAGTGTATCTGTATTAAGATGTAGAAGTCAAGTGTCAAAAGCAATTATGCATTTTTTAAACATCTTTATGGATTTCTCTTTGTTTCATCTCAAATCGACTCTCCAACATTACCCGCGGCAACGCGCGGGCATCGCTACTAGTATTATATTATGATTTTGCCATTCTGTCTTTTGGCACATTGATAGTTTATTAATTTTGTAGATTAGGATATTAGCGTTAAAAATAAATAGTTTATAGTAGTTTAAAAAATAGCAAAATAACTTATTATTTACTCCCCCCGTCCCATTTTAAATGTCCATTTTTGCACTTTTTGTTGTCCTAAATTAAAAGTCCATTTCTAAGTAATTTTTCAGTTTTACCCACAAAAGACAAAAGACAATCAAAGATTTGAAATAATAACTTGAGAATATTATTGTCATTTTACAACATACAAACAAAAAATTTTCTTAATATGTTTGTTTATGAGCTCATGATATCTAAAATGAGACGGACAGAGTAATTGAACACCCAAACCAAATTTCAAACCAAAACTCACAAAAAAAAAACCCGACTACCCAAAGTCCAAACCACTTTGTAAAAGACCGATTCTGTTTGGATCCAAATCATAGGTTTTAAATAAGTCCAAAGTTATGGACTATTATTATTATCGTAGGCCCAATATTAAGGCCCAAACTGTAGACCCTTCGACTCTTCGAGCATGACAACGAAGAATATTCTGTCTATACATTTTAATCCCTAAACCTATCCTATATTTTCACCCTCATTCATCTCTCTGACAGTATTATTATTATTATACCAACGCATTACGTAACAACTCACCACCACCGCCAACTACCATGACGTACCACCGTGTAAGCAAACGGTTCAGACACACCACCATCGAAACCCAACAACACCACCAACAAAACCTTCGTAAAATTCGGGTCATCTGCTCCGACCCGGAAGCCACCGACTCATCATCCGACGAGTCCGATACCCGACCCGACCGATCATCATCATCATCAGCCCGTCGAATTGTCTGCGAGATTGTCATCGACGGACTCAAACCTCAAGACGATAATATTAATTCAACTGAACAAACGGAGAGGAAGAAATTGGCCGGTGTTAGGTTAAGGAAGTGGGGCAAATGGGCCTCCGAGATCCGTGACCCATTTAGCAGAAAACGGATATGGTTAGGCACGTTTAACACCGCTGAGGAAGCTTCTAAAGCGTATATGGATAAGAAGCAGGAGTTTTTAGCCCGAAAATCCCACCCGACCCGACCCGGATTTGACATGACCCGACCCGTAAAGAAGCCGAAAGAGGAGGTTGATGGGTTTGGTAGTTGTGATAGTGACCCGGAAGAAGAGGCATTGAAGACACTTGAGAGTATGAAGCGGGCATTTGGGTCGGGTTCGGGTAGTGGGAATGATACGAGTGCGAGTGATTCGATCGAGGATTCGAAAGAAGACGAAAAGAAGCCACGTTGGATGGGTTTAGGGATTGATATGCTTGTGATAGATAACCATGGGAAGCTGTTGGGACAGTTTAGTAGGTTGGATGATGACCTTAAGATTTGTTGATCAAGTGATGAACCGCGACTCGAATAATAATAAGAATAAGAATAATAATAATAATCGGATGACCGTTTGCTGGATGAGCATTTGTACATGACTTAATTCTGCCACAGTGGATGGTCTATGAACTGTTTGTGGGTCGGTCGGTCGGTCTATCTTTCTTTCGCAATGACTTTGTTTCGTTTCTTTTGAATTTGCTGTTCCGTGTAGACAAGTTGTGGATGACTATTGCATTGCTTGGTTCTACATTGCTTTCAGTGTTTCCAATTTGGGTTCTTTTTATTTTACAAATTGGAAATTTGTATTTGACTTGTTGTATTTTGCATTGCTCTTCTTGATGCTATGAAAGGTAATAAATGATTCAGTTTTAGTTGACCATTGATATTAGATTGTTGTTAACCGATTGTTACAATGCGCGCTATAAAAGCTTTGGTTTTCTTTCTGCTGAATATGGAGCTTGATTTGGATTATACACCAGAGCCATACTTTGTAGATCCGACACTATGATAAGTTTTATGATTCCGTTGGAAGTTATTGAAATGGAAAAAGATGAAGTGCTACTGCCTACGTATACCAATAACGGTATGATCTTGTAGGAAGTTATTACTTAAACTAATTCATGATAAACTTCACAGAAATCCCTTCTCTTGGAAACTTTTGATGCAGTCGTCAAACATTTCCTCGAGTGTTTTCAATGGAGGTAATCCCAGTTGTAATATCTTACTGCTATCCATGCTATGTGTGTTGTTATCCCCCTGTCGGCTGCTACACCTAATAGTATTCACATATATTTGGTAAGTAAGATGCAACATCGAACATTTGTATCTTGAGTAACTGTGATATACGTATGCTTACTTGTCTACATAAGGATAAGATGGGTATTTTGATTTAAGCATTTGAATGACCTCAGACCAGTGAGCTACCGTGCTTGAACAAATGAATCTGCCTGCTGCCTCTTTTTTCTCCATCGCTAAAATATGTGCTGCCACCACATCATCTATGTGCACAAATCCTACTGTCGTGTTTGGGTATTCCTCTACTAGCCCTGATATGAAAAGAACGTGTAGCGCAATAGCTAGGTTAGTAAAAGTTGTTGGCTTTTTCCATCCCTAATCTAAATCTGCCCCATTACTCAACCCGCCCAACACGCTCATTTTGTGATCTCTAGTTCAAAACATCAATTACCTTTAACATAAGCAAGTATCATTTGAAGTGTACTTGTTGGTTGTGGTGCGAGCAATGGGCCCACCACGTACGAAGGGTTTACAACAACAAGATCAATCCCTCTCACTTGTGCTACAGCCCATGCATCATGCTCTGCTACTGTCTTTGCATATGCGTACCAAAGCTGGATGTAATCAACAACTTGAATTAGTTCAAATGATGATTCTCAAAATTAATTAACTTTATCCTAACTTCTAAAATTGTAAGTGTTCACTTACATTGTGCTTTTTGCAGTATTTAGTATCACTCCAATGTGATTCATTAAGTGGTGAAATTTGTTGGACATCATAACGGTATCTGATCGAAGAGCAGGATGAGGTCAGCACTACCCTTTTTACACTCTCTGCTTTCTTGCATGACATCAGCACATTCAAAGTTCCCTTGACACATGGAGCAATTAATGTTTCCTGTAAATGATAGTATTGTTATGCTTTTGATATCTTGTCATTAATTAAGTTAAATCGTAACTATATTGAAACGGTTGGAGTATTTATTTTTGCTTTTTTTTTTTTTTACAAAATTGGTTTTTGAAATTGATGCAATTTTGAAGGTAAGAACTGCCTCAATATTGTCGTCGTATGGAACAATCACTGGAGATGCAGTATGGAAAACTCCATCAACACCATCTACAGCCTCGTCAAAACTTCCATCTACCATGAGATCAGCTTTCATGAGCTTTAGTCTATCATGAGCCCCTTTCATCTCCAGCAGGTACCCTACTTTTTCGACATTTTCTGTCAAAATATGACAAGAAATAGTAGCATAAATGTCATCAAAAATGTCATAATACTTGTTTTTGTACAAGAAATGTTATTATCTTATCTGGTTCCAATAGTCTTTCCCTAATAATTAAACGAGGATATAAATTTTCATCTTCAAGTTGTTACATGGATAATTCTACAATCTAAGAAACGAAATAAAAAAATGTTGTAAAAAGCAACATAAAACTTTTCGATTCACATCAATATTGAAATGTGTTATCATCTAGAAAGGATCATACATAAATCGTCGCGGTAAAAATAACCTGATTTATCTCTTTTGTTATCATCTGTAACTGCATAACTAAGAGCTACTTTGTACTTATGATAGTGTTAATCATGCTACCTTAACGACTTCCGTTAGAACCTTCATGGCTTGATTCCATTAAATTAGATTCTATTTATTATATTTCTTAATAAGGAGGTCGATCATGCTACTTCGCTTTTGCTGGTAATTGATTCATTTACTATTTATGTTCATTTTCGCAACATCTTACATGCCAAGTATCAGCTTTGCAACCTTGCTTGTAGGGAATTGTTGTTTTCTATATACAAATTTTTATAATACGCGTGAATTAGGAATTTGGCTCATTAATAATTCAGCAATTTTACTTTACTTACTACTAAGTTTTTGCCACAACTTTAGTGATCATAATTGATGATGGTTGGCTAAACAACTATTACAGGTTTTTTAATTTTCCAGTTACAAATGAAACATTATCTCGATGGATACTATAAACATCATCTTTTATGACTAAAATAGATTCTGTAAGTTGGCTGCTAGAAACTTTGAAAACCAGAACAACCTTGACGGTCGCTCTGCTAGACGGATATATGATAAACAGACTTATGAATGTGACAAGCTTCTAGGTAAACTTGCCAAAATGTTTTATCGACTTGAGATCATTGTACAGGTGCAGTGGTTCAGAATACTATTAATATGAATGTTTTGTTCCTTTGGTGTACCTGGATCCCTGACGGTGGCTCGAACCGTATGGCCTTGTTCGAGCAACGCTTTGATGATGTAACCTGCTATGAAGCCCGTACCTCCCGTCACACAGTATTCTGGCATCTTTCCTATTCTGTGTATGCGGGTGCATGCAGCCTGCACTTTATATAATGTAGTTGAAAGAGTTTTATTTTGATGCTAGAAGTACGTTATGCGTGAATAGTTGTATGTGGAAAAGACCTGCAAATGTTGATGAGTTGCACGTCATGCTTTCATCGTTGTATTATGCACTTGTATCACGTGTAGTAGCGGTTGGTTGTGGGCAGGTGAGGATTTGGTTGTTGGCATGTAAAAGATTCTACTTGCAACGTTTGGTGGTTGGCAGGTGAGTATTTGGTGATGAGTGCTTCTTTTAAGGTTGGTATAATGTACCTTTAGATATGATGCTGCTTTGAGTGATATTTATTATAATGATGGTGACAATTTGGAAACGGTTTTTATAGCTTAAAGCTCATGGGCCAAACATAGTTTAATGGAAATTAACACCTTTGATTTATAAACCCCCATACCAAAATACTCACGTAAGCTAATGTTATACATCACATGTGTATTAATATATAGTCGATAAAAGGTCAAGTTAATAAGACGGTAAATAAAGAAAGAAAGAACTAACGGCCAAAGCTGTCTAGTTAGGAGTTTGTATATGGACGCGGATTAGGGTCAATTTCACAAAGTTAAAACTTTCTTTGCTTTTCTTTTTTGAACAGCGAACAGAATTTTCATTCATATTACCAGGCCAGGCGCTATGGTGACCCAAAATACAGCAGAAAACAGCGAATACAAGTCACCAAACAAACAGATATTACATATGTTAATTGTTTCCAATCATCCTATGCCACTCTGGGTAGCTTCAGCCTGTAATAAATCCATTCAAAGGATTCCACTTTTATCTCTTCCACCACATTGTACGCCGACGAGTTCCTATCATTAAAAGCTTTTCCGTTTCTGTTCTTCCGAAGGCTCCAAAAGGTCTGCAGAAAAATGGCTTGCATAACCCTCTTCTTTTTAATCAATATCCCCACACTAGGTAACCTACTCACAAAAATCAGTAGACACACTATACTCGCAAAAGAACACTGTACCAACACATGGTCTGCCGATTCATCAAATACGCCCCAAAGTTTGCATGTTAAAAGACAATAACACAACGCTGTGTAAGCATAGGTTGGGCATGGGTCAAAAACCAAATAGCGCGGACCAGGACTAAGGTCATGTACTAATTTTGGATTGATGGTTGCACCGATTTAGTAGTTCCACTCAGTATTGTGATACATACCCAGTACCGAATGGCCCAGAACCTGACCCAATTCCAAGCCCAAAGCTCGACCCAGTTGCTAATTTAATTAACTCAGAAAAATAGCGGGAAACTGGAAGAGTGGGGAGCAGTTAACAAGCTTGAATTTAGGAGCAGTTAGCAAATATTATTAGTATTAATAGTAGGTTAATGCTTATCTTTTTTTCGGTCTATGTTTTGTTATAAAAATTGAGGTTAAATACCTTTGTTTATGGAGATTTGCCTATCTCGAATCAGGCCACTATCTTGTTCTCTTTATTTCAATTAATATAATTTTCTGGGTTCTATCATTTGGTTCCATTGCCGGGAAACAAAGAGAAGATGATCCGGGAAACGAATTCAGATCCGGTTGTGGTTGCAGATTCTATGGCTGTTCCCTTGGCAGAAATCATTGCTAGACTTGGCACCATAGTGTCACAAATGAGGGCTGATGTTGCAGAAATCATATGATGTCTGGAACACCAACCAACAACCAACCACCACCACCATCGGATGCACCTCTCACACTTAGTCCACCACCAACACCTGCTACATCCTTGATTTTAGCACCAAACACCACCCCAGTACCTGCCTCCAAATCAGTGCCAAATGAAGGAAAAAGTGCAGCATTAGTAACGTGCAGAACATTAGCAGAAGAACTCACAGAGATGAGATTCCCTACTCCTAGAATTCTTGCGTTCAAAGAGGGTAGTTCTCAGGCGAGGTATTTCGTATCTAGGCTAATTCCTGATCACAAGGACCCCCCTTATGAGCAAGAAGCCAGATTTCCTCAGCTTCAAACTTTGAGCGCAGAACAAAGGGCGAAGTTGAATAGCAGTTTTATTCACGGTGATGAACCGAGCTTTTGTGAATGGATGCGTGGTCGACACCAGCTTCCTCATGTTCAAGATCATAGATGGTTCCTTCATTCAGTTCGAGACCGTTACCGCGTCCATGAAACGGGTCAACCTACAATTGAATGGATGATCGCTTGGTACAACTATCGGATTTTCGACTTGAGGACAAGTCGTTTGTCCGGGTCGGATGTAATGATACATACCCAGTACCGAATGGCCCAGAACCTGACCCAATTCCAAGCCCAAAGCTCGACCCAGTTGCTAATTTAATTAACTCAGAAAAATAGCGGGAAACTGGAAGAGTGGGGAGCAGTTAACAAGCTTGAATTTAGGAGCAGTTAGCAAATATTATTAGTATTAATAGTAGGTTAATGCTTATCTTTTTTTCGGTCTATGTTTTGTTATAAAAATTGAGGTTAAATACCTTTGTTTATGGAGATTTGCCTATCTCGAATCAGGCCACTATCTTGTTCTCTTTATTTCAATTAATATAATTTTCTGGGTTCTATCATTTGGTTCCATTGCCGGGAAACAAAGAGAAGATGATCCGGGAAACGAATTCAGATCCGGTTGTGGTTGCAGATTCTATGGCTGTTCCCTTGGCAGAAATCATTGCTAGACTTGGCACCATAGTGTCACAAATGAGGGCTGATGTTGCAGAAATCATATGATGTCTGGAACACCAACCAACAACCAACCACCACCACCATCGGATGCACCTCTCACACTTAGTCCACCACCAACACCTGCTACATCCTTGATTTTAGCACCAAACACCACCCCAGTACCTGCCTCCAAATCAGTGCCAAATGAAGGAAAAAGTGCAGCATTAGTAACGTGCAGAACATTAGCAGAAGAACTCACAGAGATGAGATTCCCTACTCCTAGAATTCTTGCGTTCAAAGAGGGTAGTTCTCAGGCGAGGTATTTCGTATCTAGGCTAATTCCTGATCACAAGGACCCCCCTTATGAGCAAGAAGCCAGATTTCCTCAGCTTCAAACTTTGAGCGCAGAACAAAGGGCGAAGTTGAATAGCAGTTTTATTCACGGTGATGAACCGAGCTTTTGTGAATGGATGCGTGGTCGACACCAGCTTCCTCATGTTCAAGATCATAGATGGTTCCTTCATTCAGTTCGAGACCGTTACCGCGTCCATGAAACGGGTCAACCTACAATTGAATGGATGATCGCTTGGTACAACTATCGGATTTTCGACTTGAGGACAAGTCGTTTGTCCGGGTCGGATGTAATGATACATACCCAGTACCGAATGGCCCAGAACCTGACCCAATTCCAAGCCCAAAGCTCGACCCAGTTGCTAATTTAATTAACTCAGAAAAATAGCGGGAAACTGGAAGAGTGGGGAGCAGTTAACAAGCTTGAATTTAGGAGCAGTTAGCAAATATTATTAGTATTAATAGTAGGTTAATGTTTATCTTTTTTTCAGTCTATGTTTTGTTATAAAAATTGAGGTTAAATACCTTTGTTTATGGAGATTTGCCTATCTCGAATCAGGCCACTATCTTGTTCTCTTTATTTCAATTAATATAATTTTCTGGGTTCTATCATATTGGTTCTATAAGTACGGTTTAAAGATTGATTCATTTAGTGATTTCACTGATTTATTGAATACAAAGTAAAGTTATACAAGTATGCACTTTTCTTCTTCTTCTTCTTCTTATTATTATTATTATTATTATTATTATTTTTTTTTTTTTTTACTTTTTGGTCAATTATTATCCTTCACAAATGCTATTCATTATGATACCAGCAAATCAGTCGTTCTTATTACATTCTCCACCATCATGCTCATCTTAACATTCTTCACTTCATCTTTAATCTCAAAACACTCCCTTAACTTACTTGGTTGATGTTACCAAAAGCTGCGTGGTAATGATGTAGTGTGGTTATTGGGTTGATCGTATCTGCTAAGAGTGGTCGAATGTGCTCAAGTAACGTTAGCCACGCCAGAGAGTTTCTCCTATGACTGGAAACTAGTGTAAGGATAAGATTTGTTTACAGATTAGGAGTAAAAATAATGTGTAGACATAGTTGAGTGACTGAACGCTTACCAAACTCATTTAAAAAGAGCTTTATATAGCCTTTTAAGTTATTTGCTATCAACTGTCATGAATGTCATGTACATCTAGCCGCGAGTTAGAGAGCCCAAGCTAATGACAGGGTCATTCTCGATGTTCATACTGTTGAGTATGTCCAATGGTCTGGTGTTGTCATGCTCCAGTCAAGTCTTGTTTATCATTTTGTCCACCTTTGCGACGTCCAGGGTCAATTAGGACTGCTTGTCCAGGTTTTCTTACCTCACCTAGTAACTCAAAGTCTGATGCTCATAGAGGTTCATACGGGTGACACGTCTGGTAGACATGTGACCCGTATGAACTAGGAGTGAAGTTAAGGGTAATTGTCTATTTGCTATTTTATCAGACTAAACAATTTTTAAGCCACCAGCCATGTCAACAAATATCACCCAAATTACATACTTGACCATTACATTTATCAGATCCAATGTAGCTTTGACTTTAGCTTGACAAGTTTTCAACTGAAAAGAGATGACATCTCTACAGCAGCCAACCACTGGAAGATGTTGATAACATCAATGGCGCGGCGGTCCTCGATGGTCATACGATCCCCAACCACCACCATACACATCACCATATCCGCCACCTGGATACCGCATGTCAGGGCTACCACTCAACATTCCATATCCTCCACCACCTGCATTCATATAGAATCACATTTAAAAGATCTTTTCCACGATACGGATGAACATATAAAGAATGAGACAGCGTACCAGGTCCACGTGCTCTCATCTGCTCCCCTCGAAGCTTCTCTATTTCACGCGCCATTGAGATGAGATTTTTCTCCATTGCTTCCTTTTGAATCAATTGCTCCTCGTTCGTTTTCTTCAACATTTCATAATCTCTCCTACACGCGCGTATGCAAAACATCATAATATCTCAATTCTCAAACTAATACAAAACTAATCAAATCAATACAATACCTCATTTCCGCAAGATCTTTATGCATCCCATCAATATCAGTCTTAATCGCCATCACCTGTTCATTCTCAGCTCTCAATCTACTGGCATCCTTAGTGAGAGTTTGAACCTGATTAGATAAATCCTGCCTTAATGAATTCAACTTTTGGGCCTCATTTCTTAAATGACTGACATCTTTTCTCAAAGGCTCGGCATCACGAAGCTCCGCCTCGAGCTTCCTTCCTCTGTCCATTAAATCACGCGATCGTGCTTCTCTGTCGGCATGCAGTTTGGGAATGATCTGACCTAACCTATGAATCTCATCTTTGACAGCAGTCAAGTCCCTCTGAAGAATCACATTTTCCTCAACCACATGTCCATTTTCCGCCATAATCCGTTGTATATCATGATGTTGGAGTTCAAGTTCTTCTTCAAGAACAGCAGGGTGAGGCGGAGGTGGGCCCCGAAGCACCACAGGCAGTGGCCCGTCACGCCCCCCTCGTGGCATACGGTTCCTTCCAGACATTTTGATGATCCAAGTCACCTGAATATGCATGAAAACAGTGAAAAACAATTTACTCAGCAGTCATTATGCAACTTTACTTAACCTAAACTAGAAAACATTACAAATTAATACAAAACTTATGTTCTATGAATGCACACACAAAACATTTTACCCCTTTTCACTAATCAAAAAGGGGCAAGCTGCCTTATGTTTTTTATATAAAAAAGGCGTAAAGCGCAATTCGCGTCCCACTGATACCGCCCTTTAAACACACACACACACACTAATTGTTACTTAGGGGGTGCGTTTTGAAAGGGATTTTTAGATTATTGTGTTTTGAAAACGCAAATAATCAGTTTTTAGTGTTTGGAGTCGAGTTTTGAAATGGATTTTTGGGCGCAATAATCTAAAAGCAGCTCCGCCTGCTTTTCCAAAACGCATAATCTGAGCAACACAATCATGAGCAACAGTTTGATAACAATTTCTAAAAACAAACATCAATCAAGATCCGATGTAAAGGAAATGAAAACAATCATGAGCAACACAAACAATTTGATAAAAAAAAAAGAGTCAAATCAATTAAAGATTTTGATTGATATGTGGGGTTAACAGTTATGTTGCAGATATACATATACATATACATATAATAGAGTATGGTAGGTAAGACAAGAATTAACCTTGAAAAAAGCTTCACGGATTCAATGGAACAAAGCGAAATCGATGAAAGAAACCCTACACAATGTAATTACAACAGAAATTGGTTTTTATTTTTTTAATTTTTTTATGTATGGGCTTCTTATGAACCTGGACTACATATTTCTTTAAAGTTAGGGCCCAAATGCTCACTCAGTTGTCACGATTTCATCCTGAAGTAACATGATGTATGTTAGAAAGATGTGTTAATTAGAGATACCAATCATCAATCCATCTTATAATATAGTATTACATTACCGGTTATCATACTTGCACCTAGTAAAGAAATCAACAGATGTTTTATATCGATCGAAAACGATTAAACGAATACAGGTATGGGTACCGATGTTTTTCGAACGGCTTCGATCGGTTTAGATCATCACAATACTAATATTGATATTCATTTATCGTCACAGACAAAGTTTTATATATAAAAGTTTAGCGCCATTGAAAAACATAAAAAATGAATATAGGTATGGTACCGACGGTGTTTGGTACGGTACGGTGTCAGTTTATTGAAAGCAAAAAACAATAAAAAAATACGTGTAGGGTATCAATAAAAATGTTGTTTGGTTAATCTCAGTTCGGTTTGGTATTATAGTTTGATTTTTTTAAGAAATACCTAAAAATTAAAAGAATCACTATTCATGGTAGTTCCTAAATAATATTTAAAAATTAAAAAAATATATAACAGCCAATGATCTCCAGCCCAGCTGGTTTGAGGTGAGAATGTTTACCTCCTTGGAAGGTTCCTGCCCGAGTTTGGTCTCAGGTTCGATTTCTACGTTCCACCGAAAAAATAACCATTGGGTTTGAAAGGAGAAACCCGTGTGGTTCCAATGGGATTCGATTCTGGGCAGTGGTCGTTTTGCAATACGGGATTTACCGCTGAAACACTACTCTAAAAAAAAGCAACAACAACAAATTTCAAGATTATAGAGATCTTTAATGATCGAGAATTTATATATTATTTACTAGCAAATAACCCGGGAGCTTCCCGGGGGTGAATCTAACGTATTTTACGTAAAAGATTAAAATAAAATATAATATAAATAATATGGATTTGTTGTAGAATAGTTATTAATAATAATGAAAATAATAATAAGGATGTTAACTTTGTTCATATAATATTGCTAAAAGTGAAAAGTAACATGCGTATGAGAAAATTGTGAGTTATTTGCGACATTAATAGAAAAAAGTGGTTGGTAAATGTGTTATATATTGAATGGTGATTGAATTCGGAATTATTTTCAGAATTTAGAAGAATGTTTCAATTGATGACCACAAAATTAAGTAATATTATGTTATTATGAAAAACAGAAAACCAATCAATGAGGGGTAAAAGAAGTCGTTATAACAGTTTGATAAAACACATAAGCAGTAAATCAGAAGTGAAAAAACTGGCTAAAAGTAGGAAGTTTTAGTGAAACATAATTAGGAAAGCATCGTTAGATAAAGTTGTCTATGATAACAAACTTGATAGTTCAAAAGTTTAGAGTTCAAAATATGAACATACTAACAATTAAAGACGAATATATTGTACTTAACATATTATGTTATGTAGAGATGTTCTAATAATTATAAATAGCAAGGAGACCTTCACTTTTGTAGTATTTCAGTCGAAATCTGCCACCATTGCGTATTCCAAGTTTTGGCATACATGTTATTATGAAAAAAAGAAAACCAATCAATGAGGGGTAAAAGAAGTGGTTATAACAGTTTGATAAAACACAAAAGCAGTAAATCAGAAGTCAAAAAACTGGTTAAAAGTAGGAAGTTTTAGTGAAACATACTTAGGAAATCATAGTTAGATCAGGTTGTCTATGATAACAAACTTGATAGTTCAAAAGTTTAGACTTCAAAATATGAACATACTAACAACTAAAGACGAACATATTGTACTTAACATATTATGTTATGTAGAGATGTTCTAATCATTATAAACAGCAAGGAGAGCTTCACTTTTGTAGTATTTCAGTCGATATCTGCCACCATTGCGTATTCCAAGTTTTTGCATACATGTTGTCCACTTACAAACTGCAAATCTCACCTTATTTCCTGATGCTTCTGCTCGAATATTTTCCTTAATGATATTTCCATCACCAAATTTGATTTGTAGTTCTGCTCCATTAACAAAGTCAGCCTTTTGAGAAAACCATATAGGAAATCGCTGCCATAAGTATCGAGTAAAATTTGATATTAGAATATAAAGTTGTTCAAATAATGTTAATTGAAAGTATTTAAAGATTAAAAACAGTTGGAAGTTTACAAATTTATGCGTAAGTTGTTTAACAACTGTTGGATTATCATCAGCAGTATCGAAAGTAAGATCAGTAGCATTTTGATCTTCATTAAGAGCAACAGCATCATAATTTTCTTCAACAGCAGGGTCATGTTGTTCAATTGGCGGGTGATTGACTGGAATATGATCATATGAAAGAATAGCAGCATTATCAGATTCAATAGGATCTACAGGAGGGTGATTGTGTTGAATAGCATCATCATATTCTTTAACAGTAACATCATGTTCTTCAACGGCAGTTAGGTTGGTATGAAAATCATCATCAGCATCAGATTCATCACTATAAATGTAGATTATTTCATCTGCAGTAGTTAAATAATGTTTAAAAAAAAAGTGAATATGATGTTGAATGTGTCATAATATTTTCACTGTCCGATGTAATGAAGTTATAAAATTATGATTAATGAATATATAATATAAAATGAAGTAATGAGAATCTATAATACTTTTTAAATGAAATAATTACATAAAAACATTTCATTAAACATTAAAAAATAAGATTGTTAATAGAATAGTACCTTGTATGTTTGAGTCATTGTCATTACCTCAAAATCCCTTCATCACCATCAATGTAGCAAATCGATGACCGAACAGGTGCCGTGTTAAGTAGCCTGGATCATAAAGCTTCATACCCTTATCATTGTTTCATGTTGTTATCTGTAACAACAACTTACACGTTTAGTTTCAAATTCATGCAATGTATTCTCATAAACTATCATTGAATTCATGATTAATTGATACAATCAGCGTGTCTATATGCAAATTCCTTTTCACCATTAATCACATCAAAATTCCCTTATCAATTAGACACATCAAAATTCAAAAAAAAAAATCACTAAATAAAACCTAATTAAATTTACAATTTGATCAACTACACAAAAATTCAGAACAAAACCCAATCAGGCTTAACAATTTGACCAGACACATAAAAAAAAACCACATAATCAAAAAGCATAGTATTCGATCAAATTATTAAGAAATAAAAACCTTTTTCTGGAAAGATAGGTAACCGAACATGGAGCATGGTGCCTACTTTAATTACATAAGCAAGTGATAAACAACATAATCTATAAATTATAGATGTTCGACAGCCCTGGCTCAAGCCCAAGCATTCTAAAGCTTGGGCTTTGGCCCCAAATTCTAAAAGGCCCCCACTTTTTAAATGTATATGTAATATGGGTTTAGCCCTAGAGCTTGGGACTTCATGATACCACATAAGTCACATATATAATTTTACATTATGACGTTCATTTGTCTAAAACACAATCCAAAAATGTTTAAAAGTGCTTCGTTCTAAATCGATATGTTGTGTAGAATTGTAGATTTGTAATATTTATGTCTTTGACTTTATGTGGGTAAGATTATGACTAATATTTATTTGAAAGAATTTTAAGTTATATAGATTATAATGCCTATGCATGTTCAAACAATGATTAAATACAAAACAGTATATCACCAACATGTGTTCAATACTAATATGTGAATTTAGGTTTGTCATTCCACACTAAAATCATATAATGTCTATTTTTGTCAGTGAGTTCTAACCTTTAAAATTCTCAATCAAATGGAGAATACTATGTGTATATCAATTTCAGGTGCTTAGAGGTTTAGTGAGGCATTTTAGTCTTAGCTGATAAAAATCCTTTTCATGTTTATGTTTTCAAGTTTTTCTAAGGTTAACAATATTGAGATTTTATAGTTTTGATGTGATAAAAATATATTTTTTAGAGTTGTCTTTTCCAAATTGTCATTGGTAGCAAAAGGGCCCCAGTTTTAAAGTCTGCTTAGGGCCACCAAAAGCGTTGGGCTGCCCTGATGTTCGATGTATGTATGTATGTGTACGTTAACCAAGCATGGAGCATGGCGCTTACGGTAGACATACATCAAACATTTATAAATATTTGGAACATTTGCTCTTTGTTGTAGCCTCTGAAAGATCAAAAACACCTTTTATAAATCCACACCAGCAATTAAATCAAAAGTTCTAACACAGCCACAAGAAATTAGAAATTTACCTCAAAAAAGTTGCAACTTGTCAGGGACTCGGGCCGAGGGCTGATCGGGCGGTGGAGATGGAGTGGCCGGTGGCGAACAGTTATGTGCGAGCGTGTGCGGCGGGGCTGAGGTGTGGGGGGGGGGGTAATCGCAACTTACCAGTTCAAAATGAACACAGAAGATCTTCGCATTGCTGAACCAATTTAGAACCTGAAAAAATGGGCGGGGTAATCGGAATTATTGATTAAAGATGGAATAATTGATGCTATAAACAAATCTGCAACAAAATACAAAAACATTACCTCATATTTTACCATAACCTCCTTGAGCAATTAAAACCTTGAATAAACATCGTCTAATATGGAAAGCAAAAATAGTACCATTAAATTAATCCAATCCAATAACAATCATAATCATACCTTAAGCATAAAGCGCCTTTTGTTCATAACATTCACATATCTCTTTCCTCCTCTCCACCTAACAACCTTTTAATCCAAACCATAATAATAATAACAATAATATTACTCTTTGTTCTCTCCATAAAAGATATTGAACAAATAGATCGAGAACAAAGCATCATCATTCACACAATCTACTCTTCTATATTTTTTTTATCATCTACTATTTATTAATTACAGGTAATTTCAACTTGCTTTAAACATAATCATAGATTTACACATTGGGTTTGAGGTGGATTAGATTACATATAGAAATACAGTAAAATACAGACTGGCGTATATTTCATGTTTTTTGAATGTCGATTTTTGAAAAGACCCTAAACAATTAACAGAGCAATAGGATTGATAAATCAAGATTACACAAACATGAAACACTGAAACCCATATCATAAAAAACTTACGTGGATCAGATTACAAGAAGAAGGGTGGGTTTTTTGTTTTGGAGGAGAGATAGAGGCAAGAGAATTAGGGCCGGATATCTATAGAAATAAATTGTTACTGTTTAGGTCCAAAAAATAACTTACCCCTGAGCCAACGCCATCGCCTTTAAGTCCCCGCCTCCCCATATTTGTCATATATGGATCGCTTTTCATCATCTGATAAAACCTGAATACCAAGTTATACATAAAAACTTGATAACAAAAAAAGGAACTTATTAGTAACCCGGTGACATGCCAATTTTTACTAATATAGAGGTAGGATGTTGTACCTCATAAGCATTAGTAATATCCTTGAACTTCTGTTCAGCTCCTGGTTCCCTGAAAGAAACAATAATTTCATCGCATTTTATTGATCAAGGTTTAACAGTCAGGTCTCGCCGCTACATCCACCCGATGGACAAAATCTATAAATGAACTATGACAACATGCAGAAAGACATACCTTGAATGATCAGAAAAAACAAACAAACAGAAATCAGATTTTTTTAAAAAAAAAAAATATCAACTAAAGAATCTTACATACAAAGACTTACCTTGAATCAATCAGTCCACAATCTTGGAATATATATGCAGCCTTGTAGTCACTCCACAGCTGATCAATAGCAAAAAAAAAAAAAAGCAATCCTGCATACAACATTTGAATGATCAGAAAAAAAAACAAACAACAGAAATTAGAATATTTTTTTAAATTATCAACTAAAGAATCTTGATCACTTACGTTGTTGGTTGATCTTCATGGTTTCAAACTTTTTTAAAAGAGGACCCGAAGAGGAATAACATAACAGAATTGGGCTGTTGTACCTGTTGAACAATAACCATAACAAACATCTAGTGCATAAAGTTGTTTCCAAGATAACGGAACAATACCGTTAACATGCATTGTTTATAAATGGGATGACTCTAAAAATTGTAATAACATATATCAATATATAGTAACCTTACTGTGAGAGAAATTATAAGGTCGAAAGCTAAACTGCCAAGAACAAAGCACCAACTGTCAAAGACTATGTAGAAGAGATGCCAATTTCGGTCCATTTTCTCTCTCTAAAGCGTCAAACAGGTTAGGAAAATTTTGCTAATATGGAGGTATCAGATGTATGAGTCTAAGTCATCCAAAGGCATAAAACTCCAAAATCGCGTAGTAAATGATCTTTATGTTATTATAGTAATAATTTAGTTTTTGTAATTATAATAAACACAGCACCAAAGATTACCCATTTTGATCCAAAGCCAATTTCCAACCTGCCCATTTTGTCACCTCTAATACTATGCATCATATTGAATGTTATAATAGACAATTACCATAGAGTCGTGATGATTTGCTGTTTAGGAGGGCCACATAATTCATCATTTATACGATGTTCTAGAATCCAAACAATTCTATTATGACTTAATAAAAAATGATAAAAAAGAAAACATAACCAAACGTAAACCTCAGTCAGTGTAGAGTTCAAATCACCGGCAAACGACAATAGTTCTGTGACTGGCAATGACCGTGAAACAAAGCTCAAGTTTTCGTTAAGGCGTGGCTAACCAGCAAAGACAACATCGCATATGAGGTGAAAAAAAAAACAACTAAATCGAAAGAACAAAGAACACCATATCGTTACCTTAAGCGAAATCTGAGTTCAAATCACGGATACGGCACTTGATTGTTGCAAAATATTATGAATTTTATATTAATATTATCAACATTTTATATTATATCATCAACATTTTATTTATATTAATTCACAGTGATAATAATAAAAAGGAAATGAAACCAAACATTATGAATTTTACACCACTTGGGATGAGAGTGACAAAGATCCTTAACATAATTGAAAAGCAAGTGTGATGCTTACATCTTGTTCACGCTAACAAAAGCACTACATACTTGTATGCAAGGTATGGCAGCAACTCTAACTTTAGTGCTCATGCATTGTTGATACCTTTAGCTGATCCATCACTATCACTCAAATCAGAATTAGATGACATATAATCCAAAGTTCTGCTTGGACAGTCCGATGTGATCAATGAGTTGGAGTCTTTTGGGTGACCCTAAACAACTTTCAATAAAATAATATGGTTCCTTTATCGAGATGTTGCAAGAATAAGGTTAATGTTCGTTTTAGTGTCATTGTACCCATACTCGCGCACACCCATAGTTACATCAAATTAATTTGGAAAGTAAAATATGCAATATCACTCTAAGGGAAGACACTGGGTTGGAACTTGAACAATTGGACTAAATTATGAGAATAAATGCCTTGACTCAACTAAAAATGATTATATAAATGGCTCCATGAAAGACAATGAATAATCTGATGAGTTTTGTAACCCGAATATTGAACCACGACATGACACTAAAAAGCATGATTTTATAGGTGACTTTACCCAATTTACCTCCACTTCGGAATTATTGATCTGCTCCCCCTTAGTCATCAACATGTCCACCATCTAAAACCGAATTTCACAACATTTCGCTTCCAATTCATTCGACGATTCATAGGTGATCTCCGTGATATGTTACTGATAGATATTGGCGTACAATACAACTACAAACCTACTCTTTCCTCATTTTCCCATTCCTTCTTCAATATCCACGAATACATGGTGTTCCTGTAATTTAATACTTGAACAACTTCAAAATCTTTAAAAGCATAAATAAAAGTAAGTGGTAAATATGTGAAAAAACAAAATTCGAAAGATTAAAAACTAACCTGAAACAAAGAAATCTGAGCTTGAATCATACCACAAAAATGATAGTTCCGTCTCCAGATAAAAACTATTCCCGTTGGCCTCATCACCAATCACCATCGTTGCGCCACAGGTAAAAACGATCAGGAGAGAAAACCGATCACTATAAAAAAAACTAAAATCATTGAGTATTGGTTTAGTAAGATAAGGAATCGGGACTCGTGTGATGAAACCAACCAGTCTGGCCATTAAAACAATGACTTTGTCTACGAACATTAACAGTGTGAAACCTGTTACCAAGGTGCTTGACCCGTTTTAACACTTTTAGATTCCTTTTTTAATTCCCAATAACCATCTCCGTAAAAACCATTAATCATGCAGTCATATAAACTACTGAAATGAACTAATCTTTCCTATTTATTTTCAATAACCTAATAAAAGATTGACCAAAATGAAAACTATTAACCTAGCACTACTCCTCACCATTACAACCATGATCCTAATGGTCCTCACCATGTGTTGAACCATGGTTTAGAACATTAGAGAATTACCAATGTCTCAAATTTCCCAAATTTCCTATGGTTTGCTGAGTCTAAATACCAACAATGCAATAAGATTTCTTGAAACAATGAACCAAATTTCTAAAAAAAAGGAGCTAACAAATTTTTATTAAAAAAATTCCCAAATTTTCTGAACCAACATACCTTGAACTGGGTGGTATTTGTACATATGTGTGTACCCCATAATAATTCCTTCTTCTATAACCTTCTTTAGCTTCTCAATATTCTGCAATTAATTAACCCATCAAAACAAATCAAAGAAATCCTAGATTCAAATCATTGCTTAACAAAAAATCAAATCACTTTCCCTATACTGTATGTATATGTATATGAATAAAGATATTAAGAAAGAATCTGATAAAAAACAAAATTACATTCAAATAACATGAATTTAAAGATGAATTAAATAAAATTGGTTTAAGTAAAGATTGACAGAGGGTTATTATTATTATTTATTAATACATCGGGTACAGGAGGCAATAGAGCTTTTCTAAATCTTTCTCTTGACATGATAA
>JAUTDX010006284.1:0-17754 GCA_030844895.1 Ambrosia x helenae
TTCTGAGGATTTTCACCCTCAACAATTGTCCCAAAAATATGTTACCGTTATCTCAACGGTAAAAATGTTTTTCCCAATTGAGGGGTTCATCTTTCCATGTTTCCAGGTCCTAACGGCTATTTTTATAGGCTAAATCCTCGTGATGACCGTTACGCCTCATCATATCCCTGCCGCCTATATCTAGGCTTTTCTTCCTTCTTTATAATCAACTGAGATTATTAAAAAAGTAACTACTTTGCTTCTTTCTCGCTTTCTTTTTCTCTTATTCCTGCAAAAAAGTCTTTCAAATCAATTTTTAGAATGAGTAAGAAATTAACAAGAGCTCTCGGCAGTGTTGGAACCCTAAGGATTTCACACCCCAAAACTTGATCAAAGAACGTGATCAAGAATTTGTACTTTTAATGACAAAGATATTCAAGCCCTTAAGAAATCAGGGGCTTTTCCTGATTCTGCCATTATTCGGCCTTTTGATCTGAATGCAAAGTCTGACTTTGCCTCTTCTGTTTGGGTTTGCTTTTTCTTCTTACCATTCCATCTTGGCCTTAAATAACCCATTCCCAGATTTCATCAAAGAATTCTTTGATGCGACAAGAATGGCTTATGCCCAAGCTATGCCTGAGATCTGGAGGATCTTAGTAGTCTGTAGCAAGATCATTCAGACTTATGGCATTCAACTTCAAATTGGTGACCTGTCATACATATATAAGTTAAGAACACATGATCAAGTTGTTACGTTCTTCAACTTATTGACGCAGAGCCTCCTTTTCTGCACAATGTTGTGAGATCTAACAGGCCCTGGAAATCAAAGTTCTTTTTCATGAAAAGGGATTCCATTCCTTATGGGGATGAGATCCCTATATCCTGGTTAAAGAGTGGTAAATATATTAGATAAAGAACATGATAGTCACATCCTGAGGATGTTAGTGGTATTCTAACTTATTATTGTTTTGCAGGTTCTTGTTTTGCAAGCTTGTTCCTCCCCTGGAAGACGCTTTTATTAGACACAAGGCAGTGCTAGAACTACCAGCTTCAGTAAGGACTTTTGGAGTAGAGGAAAGCTTCTCTACAAGTCGAGCTACTGAGATGTCTGGTGAGTTTTATCATATCCTGAGGATATGCTTATCTTGATTCCCACATTAAGCTGTGTTTGGCTTTTTTTGTTTCAGCAAAGAAACCTGATTACTTCGATCTTAATGAGATCGATAGTCAAGATATCAAGGCCCCCAAGATAACTTCTCCATCCATTTCCAGGATGACATGTCCTCCTCCTCCCCCTAAGCTCAAAGCTCCAGCTTCTTCTAAGAAGAGGAAGGCAGCCATACTTCTGCTCAAGAGACTTATCCTTTTGAGGGTCTCAGTTGTGATGCCATCTTAGGCAAAATTTCTCAGTTTGTTCTTCAGGTATGTTGGTCCATCATGAGGATGGTTATGATTATTTTTAGCATGTAATAAGGTTTGTATACTTACCTGATTTCTTCATTTTTTATAGGGGCATGAGGTCACCTAGCATGTAATAAGGTTTGTACCTAGCATGTAATAAGGTTTGTATACTTACCTGGATGAAGTCCCTGGATGATATGAACAAAGAATTTGCTGATACTAAAGGCATCCTTGAGGATGCGAAGAAATCTGCCCTTGATAAGACCAAACAGCTTGAGAAGAACTAGGTAAGGTGGAAACTGAGCTGAAGATTGTGAAGTCTGCTCAAGCTAAAAGTATGAGGGATCACCAGAAGGAGATGGAAGAGTACAAGCAGGGGTAGATGAAGTCTGCCACTATCTCTGTTTTTCAGGCTAGAGTGAGGATGGCCTTGCAAGCTAAGGATCCTAACTTCAAGCTGGAAGACTGGGATGTTGGAACTTGCAAGAGAAGATCCTCATTTTGGGTGGAAAGGAATGAGTCCATCCCTGTTGCTGATCCTCAGGTTGCTGGTAAAGAGGCTGAGGTGACAGAGGCTGAAGTGATGGATGCTGGGGTGGCCAAGGAGTTCATGTTGAGGAACCAGTGCGCAATGAAGGATGTGATTTCTAGCCAGAGCCCACTTTTTAGAATTTTGGAATGGTGGTTCTTTAGGATGGTTGGCTTATGAACAATTTAGACAATTTTATATTTTTATTTTTATGAACAATGAAAGTTTTTTGGGGTGGAGGGATCTTGTTTCACAAGACGAAGCCCCAAACCTTTCTCAGCCCTGACTTGGAAATGCTGACCCCTGGTGATGGGTCCCTGGTTTAGGATGAATAACATATTAATAACTTTTGACACTATCATCCCTGTGCTCTTTGATATTCTGCAAACATTAGCAAACACTAGGATGTAAAGAAAAATCAAAAACAATACTTTATGCATTCTCTCTATTGAGTAGTTCTTCTGATTTTGTCACATTCTTCATAAATATTGTACTGGCGACTAGGTCTTTGTTTAACTGGGATCAAACCCTTTATGAATTATTTGGTGACAAGACCAATATGTAACATCTTGAGAATAACCTGGCGACAAGGCCCTTAGGAGTAACAGGCGACAAGGCCCTGGTGACTAGACCAAATATGTAAGAGACATTGAAAAATGTCTAAACCTTAAAAGCTCAATGTATATCTCAAAGATAATGAAATTGTCAGCCACTTCTACATGGACTGGTCCCAACATCCCGAAAATATACATGAGCAACGTGTGCACCAAGCGAGGGGTGCTAACCCAATGAGAAATGTGAAAACCTTTAGACCTTAGGAAGGTGTCGGCACCTTAACGGAGGAGAGGGTGGCCAACCCTCTAGTCTTCTAAGCATTCCATCTTTAGGATGGTACTGCAAAAATTTTCAGAATAGACTATTTCTAGACCATGTTTAGTGAAAATATAATCGATCGAAATAGATTAAGGATAAATACTTACATATGGAGATGATTCATCTCTATTAGCCTTCACCTTCATCCCACCTGTGATTCGGACCATGGGTTTCTCTTCAAGAGAGATTATCACATGCATCCCTAGGCATGGTAGTATTTTAGGTGAATAGCATTCCAAGCCCTTGGTAGAATTTCTCCTTCCATCGTCGATAACCAATATGCTCCTTTACCAGCTTCGGAATCAATCAAGTATGGACCTTCCCACTTGGAGCGAGCTTACCATTCGCTCGGTTTCGTTGTGTTTTGAAAGGCTTTTCTTAGTACCAGGTCTCCTTCCTGAAATCTTCTTATCCTTATATCTTGTTGTAAGCTTTAGCAATCCTTTGTTGATATGCTGCCATCCTTAATTTAGTAGCATCCCTGTGTTCATCCACAGTTTCCAAATCTTGCAATAGTGCTTCGGAATTGGTAGTTGCATCCTGAAGATGTTTCCTTGTTGTAGGCATGACCATCTCTGTTGGCAGCATTGCTTCTGTTCCAAAGACCAAGGAGAAAGGTGTCTGACCAGTGCATTCTTGGAAGTTGTCCTATCAGCCCAAAGTACGGATGGAAGCTCTTCTGCCCATTTTCCTTTCTTTTCCCAAGGTTTTTCTTCAGGTTGTTGACAATGATTTTATTTGAAGATTCTGCTTGTCCATTAGCCTGATGATGGACTGGTGTTGAAGCTACCATCTTAATCCCCCAACTTTCACAAAAGTCAGTTGTTTCTTTTGCTAATGAATTGAGAGCCATTGTCACAAATAATTTCAGATGGCACTCCAAATCTTGTTAGGATATTCCTTTTGATGAATGACATCACCTCTTTATCTCTGACTGGCATGAATGCTTCGGCTTCAATCCACTTTGAGAAGTAGTCTGTCATTATTACCATGAATACCTTTCCTCCAGAAGCTTTGAGTAGCTTTCCTACTATATCCATTCCCCATTTCATGAATGGCATGGTGAAATAATAGGATGTAGTGGTTCGGCAGGCTGGTGAAGGATATTGCTGTGTCTTTGGCATGGATCACACTTTTGGGAATATAGCATGGCATCCTTCTTCATAGTTGGCTAATAGTATCCAGTCCTTAAGGTCTTCGAGTAGAGAGATCTTCCTCCTGTATGATTTCCACAATCTCCTTCGTGGATATCTTTGAGTACTTCGTTTGCTTCATCTTTGTTGAGACACCTCAGATATGGACCTACAAGAGATTTTCCATACAAGATATTGTCTATAATTGTAAATTTAGATACCTTCATCCTGAAAGCCTTTGGATTTTCTCCATCGGGAATGACATCTTCTTGTAAATATTTCATTATGGGAATCATCCATGATGAATCGTCTTATACCTGAGTGGCTAAAACAGTGATATCCTCAGGATGTTTAGCTGCATCCTCGGGATATGCCTGGCTATCCTCAGGATGCCATTCTTCAATTGCTGGTTTCAGGATGTAGATGATGGGAATCTTGGACTCTTCTGGTAAATTAAAAGAGGATCCCAGATTTGCTAAGGCATCAGCTCGGCATTTTCTTCCCTAGGTACCTGTAGTAGTGAAATTCTATAAAAGAAGTAGCTAAATTTTTAACAATTTCGAGATAATTAGCTAACTTTTGACCCTTAATGCATATGATCCATTGAAATGGTTAGTAATCAATAAAGAATCAACAAAAACTTCAATATTAACAATATGCATGTCTCTAGCAAGTTGTAAACCAGCAATGAGAGCTTCATATTCTGCCTCATTATTGGTTGTTTGAAATGCACATCTAATAGCATGGGGTATCTTGTCCCCTTGTGGCGATTTTAGTAGTATCCCTAGACCTGTGCCTCTTGCATTTGAAACACCATCAGTGTATAGAATCCATTTTTCTAAATTTTCATTTAGTTGTTGAACTTCAAACTCTATTCACTTAGGATGTCACTACTGAAATCAGCCACAAAGTCTGCTAGAGCCTGTGACTTGATTGCATTTCTAGGCTCATACTCCAAGTCAAAAGCACTTAATTTAACTGACCATTAGCCATTTTCCAGACATTTCAAGTTTTTTAAGTACATTCTTAATGAGAAATTAGTTTGAACATATATTTTATGTGTTTCAAAATAGTGTCTTAACTTGGTAAGCCATTATTAAAGCTAAGATAAGTTTTTCGAGATGTGAATACCTGGTTTCAGCATCTAGTAGAGTTTTTACTTACATAATAGACAGGATGTTGTTGCCCTTCGAAGTCCTTTACCAAGACAACACTTATTGCATTCCCAAAAACTGCAAGATATAGCTTGAAAGGCTCTCCATCCTCAGGTTTCATCATATATAAAGTAATAACTAAACCGTCATGATGAGGATCAAGAATGTTCTCTCGGTCCTTCTTCCTCAAAGCTGATCACTTTAGAGGTTGTCAGGATGGTCGTCCTCGTAGGTCTTTCTCCTTTCTCTGACTTTGTTTCCCTCGCGTGCCTTTTAGCAGCTGAATATGAGGTTCCACAAATGTCTGATCCACCTAAGATAAAGTTAATAATACCAGCATCCTTAGGTGGGGATGCTGCTCTTTCTGGGATGTTGGTGCCATCCTGATCCCTTGACTTCTTTTTGCCCAGGAGATCTTTAAGGTGACCTTTGCTCAAAAGATATGCTATCTCTTTCCTTAAGGCGATACAATCTTCAGTGGTGTGACCGAAATCTTTGTGGAAGGCACACCATTTTGATTTGTCCTTCCATCCTGTCTTGTTATCTTTCTTCGGCCATCTTGCTTTCTCCCCTAAATCCTTCATGGCATACATCAGTCCTGTTACATCCACAGAAAAATAGTAATCTGGTAATTTAGGACAATCATCCTCATCGTCATCCTCTACCACATTGACCTTTTTATTTTCAGGTCTAGCATATGGTTTATGCTTATGTGGTTCGTATGTGGGAGTGGACTTTCGATTAGGATGGTTATATTTTGAGGATGACTCGATCCTCTCTTGTATCTTCTTATCATCCTCAAGTAGGATGAATCTCAAAGCTCTGTTCCTGACTTCATCCAAGTTCCTGCAAGGATTCATTACCAACTCTTGGTAGAATGGTGAATCTCTTTGCAACCCCATCTTGAATGCCTGTACTGCTGTTGTGACATCCAGGTTCGGGATGTCAAGTGCTTCCTTTCCAAACCTAGTAATGTATTCTCTTAGTGATTCCCCCTGTGGTTGAGTCACACTGTATAGATCACTTGTCAAACGTTTGAACGCTCGACTACAAGAAAATTGATTATTAAACATGTTAATTAAATGTGCAAAAGAAGTAATAGAATAGGGAGGAACACTTAGATGCCATTTCAAGGTTGGACCAGTGAGAGTTGAACCGAATCCTTTGCATAAGCATGCTTCTTTTAGATTGGCAGGGATTGGATTTATCTCCATCCTTTCCATATATTGAGCCACATGCTCCTCAGGATCTGTAGATCCATCATAGAGCTTCATGCTTGGAGTTTAAAAACCGCTTTGGGATCTCTGCATCACATATGGGGGGTGCAAATCTTGACACCTATGGCATGCTTATATATGTATGACAGGTCACCAATCTGAAGCTGAATACCATGAGTTTAAATGATCTTGTTACAGACTATCAAGATCCTCCAGATCTCAGGCATAGCTTGAGCATAAGCCATTCCTGTCGCATCAAAGAACTCTTTGATGAAATCAGGGAATGGGTATTTAAGACCAAACTGGAATGGTAAAAGGAAAAAGCACACCCAGACAGAAGAAGCAAAGTTAGACTTTACATTCAGATCAAAAGGCCGAATAACGGCAGAATCAGGAAAAGGCCCCTGATTTCTTAAGGGCTTGAATATCTTTATCGTTAAAAGTACAGATTTCTAGATCAGGATCTTTGATCAAGTTTTGGGGTGTGAAATCCTTAGGGATTCCAACACTACCGAGAGCCCTTGTTAATTTCTTACTCATTCTAAAAAATTATTTTGAAAGACTTTTTTTGTAGGGATGAAAAGAAGAAGACGAGAAAGAAGCAAATTAGTTACCTTTTTTAATAATCTCAGTTGATTATAAAGAGAGAAGAAAAAGCTAGATATAGGCGGCAGGATATGATAGGGCATAACGTCATCACGAAGAATTAGCCTAAAAAATAGCCGTTAGGGTCTTGGAACTTGGAAAGATTGACACATCAATTGGGAAAAATATTTTCACCATTAAAAGATAACGGTAACATATTTTTAGGGACAACTGTTGTGGGTGAAAATCCTCAAGATGATTTACCTCAAATCCCTGATATTGCATCCTCAGGATGCTAAAGGACCCTGCTCTGACTTCAGGATGTAACTGTAATTCAGCATGTGCACATCCTGAGAATGGACTAACAGAATATCTTTCTTATTCGTAAATGCAGGTACAACTAAGCTATAATATGGATTAATGCCTAGAAACGTCTATATTATAACCCTCAAGAGAAGAAGTTAAAGTGTAACTCATACGAAGCCATAGTCCAAAGACGAAGATGAAGTCAAAGTTGTAACCGATGCTCATTATATACCGGCGAAAGATATGGAAACAATTGGGACTACATTAAGTAGAGTTTAAACTGCCACAACGGTCATCTAAAGACTTCAAAGACTTTAACTACTTAGCGGATCTCACGGGATTCATTAGTTATTCTCATGTACTATTTAAATGGGAGTATTGGACAAGTATAGGACACTTACATACACCTTGATTACACTATAGCTGCATACTTACACTTAGAAACACTCACACAATCGTTGTAATCTTAGTACACTCGTCCACATACTCATATCCAAAGTTGTACTTTTTTACCAAATCAATATTAACAAACAACGCAGGGGCCTAGTCTCCTCCGAGGTTTTATGCTGGAGATATACTATTAATCAAGGGCTTTCCTCGTATATCGAGTGTTGTTCTTTGTGTTTTACTCATTTATTCGTTCATTACAAACAGTTCCATCCCGAGGATATAACTGTCCATCCCGAAGCAAACGTAAGTCATCCTAAGCATAGTTGTCACTAATTTACTCTTTTTTGCATCCTGATCAACATTTTTAGAATATAACTAGTTTAATAATAAATTTACATTCTAAGCACTCTACCTCACAATTTTTAATTTGGAATACAAAATTATTTCTATTAGGTAATTTTTGACCAAAACAATGAGGATCAAGGATGTTTTCCTCTGTCTTCCTCCTCAAAGCTGATCACTTTAGAGGTTGTCAGGATGGTCGTCTTCGTTGGCCTTTCTCCTTTTTCAGACTTTGTTTCCCTCGCATGTCTTTTAGCAGCTGAGTATGAGGTTCCACAAATGTCTGACCCTCCTGAAATGAAGTTGATAATGCCAGCATCCTTAGGTGGGATGCTGCTCTTTCCGGGATGTTGGTGCCATCCTGAGCCCTTGACCATCTTTTTGCCCAGGAGATCCTTGAGATGACCTTTGCTCAAGAGATATGCTATCTCCTTTCTTAATGCAATGCAATCTTCAGTGGTATGGCCGAAATCTTCGTGAAAGGCACACCATTTTGGACTTGTCTTTCCATCCTGCCTTGTTGTCCTTTCTTCGGCCATCTTGCTTTGTCCTCTAGATCCTTCATGGCATACATCAATCCTGTTACATCCACAGAAAAACAATAGTCTGATAATTTAGGACAGTCATCCTCATCGTCATCCTCTACCACATTGACCTTCTTATTGTCAGGCCTTGCATATGGTTTATGCTTGTATGGTTCATATGTGGGAGTGGACTTTCGATTGGAATGGTTATATTTTGAGGATGATTCTATCCTCTCTTGTATCTTCTTATCATCCTCAAGCCGGATGAATCTTAATGCTCTGTTCCTGACTTCATCTAAGTTCCTGCATGGATTCATCACCAATTCTTGGTAGAATGGTGAATCTTCTGTAGTCCCATCTTGAAAGCCTGAGCTACTGTTGTGACATCCAGGTTCAGGATGTCAAGTGCTTCCTTTCAAAACCTAGTAATGAATTCTCTTAGTGATTCCCCCTGTGGTTGAGTCACCCCTGTATAGATCACTTGTCAAACGTTCGACTACAAGAAAACTGATTATTAAACATGTTAATTAAATGTGCAAAAGAAGTAATAGAATAGGGAGGAACACTTAGGAGCCATTTCGGGCTGGACCAGTGAGAGTTGAACCAAATCCCTTGCATAAGCATGCTTCTTTCAGATTGGCAGGGATTGGATTTATTTCCATCCTTTCCCTATATTGTGCCACATGCTCTTCAGGATCTGTTGATCCATCATAGAGTTTCATGCTTGGAGTTTGAAACCGCTTTGGAATCTCTGCATCACATATTGGAGGTGCGAATCTTGACACCCTATGGCATGCTAAGGATACCTCAGGGATAGGTTTGCACTATCCAGGCACACTCGATACCATGTCTTTGATCTTGTGAAGCTCCCTTGCTTGTTGAGGGTTTATTCATGTATCCTGCAAAGAAGCAACATCATTAGCAGCAAAAGTACTAGAACTTAAATTGTTACCATTATTGTTATATCCTTGGGATTGCACAGGTATATATCCTGCATCCCTGGTAGTTGCCATCCTGGGTGTAGTAGTCGTTTCGGAGTAGAGAATCCAGTGCTCATGGGGATGAAATCTCCTTGATGAACACCTCCAGAGATGCCAGAATTGAAATCTAACACCCTTGGTTGTAATGGTGTCCCCATGTCTTCACTTGGTCTCTTCGAGGATGTCTTTAGGGATTGTATCTCTCTCATTAGCATTCTGTTGGTCTCCTGCTGTTGCTGCATTTGATCCTTTACCATTGAAAACATAGATAGGATCTCATCATTTGAAACTAAAACAGGAGAAAATCCAGATGCCCCCATTGCTGGCCTAGGTGGAATTGGAGAGGTAGCACTCTTTGAGAATGCAGGTGGGGGTGGTAAGGTAGCATTTCTGGTAAAGGTTGATGAAGGCATGATGAAGAAACAGTTTTCTGGGAAACGACATAGTTGTCAAGTTTTGTAAAAAATGAATTGAATGAAAAAAAGCTTTTAACAAAGTTTTTTTGTTAAAATAGCACCACTTGCCCCATGGTGGGCGCCAAATTGTTTTGGTCAAAAATTACCTAATAGAAATAATTTTGTATTCCAAATTAGAAATTGTGAGGTAAAGTGCTAAGAGTGTAAACTTATTGTTAAAACTAGTTATATTCTGAAAATGTTTGGTCAGGATGCAGAAAAGAGTAAATTAGTGACAACTATGCTCGGGATGGCTTAGGTTTGCTTCGGATGGACAGTTATATCCTTGGGATGGAACTATTTGTAGTGAACGAATTAAAGAGTAAAACACAAAGAACAACACTTGATATACGAGGAAAGCCCTTGATCAATAGTAGATCGCCGGCATAAAACCTTGGAAGGAGGCTAGGCTCCTGCCTTGTTTGTTAATATTAACTTGGTAAAAAAGTACAACTTTGGATGAGTATGTGGACGAGTGTTCTAAGATTACAATGATTGTGTGAGTGATTCTAAGTGTTAGTGTGCAACTATAGTATAAGCAAGGTGTGTGTAAGTGTCATATACTCGTCCAATACCACCATTTATATAGTACATGAGAGTAACTAAAGAATCCCGTGAGATCCGCTAGGTAGTTAAAGTTCTTCAATGTTGTGTAACAGCTGCTCTAGGTGAACGTTGGAGGTCTTCAACAGAAACTAGTCGTTGGTTGACAGTTTCTCCTTGGCTAGTCAATGATCCAGCTGTTTCCTTGTTTATCGCCGATATTAAATGTGTATCGGTTACAAGTTTGACTCCATCTTCAATCATAGAGCTTGAGTTACATTCCTATCTTTGAATTCTTCAATTGAGGGTTATAATATAGACGTTGCTGAATCTATAAAATCCATATTATAACTTAGTTGTACCTGCAATCATATAAGAAAGCTAATTTGTTAGTTCATTCTTAGGATGCGCACATGCTGAATTACAATTGCATCCTGAAGTCAGCAGAGTCCTTAAGCATCCTGAGGATGGTACATTAGGGATGTTAGGTAAAATCATCTTGAGGATTTTCACCCACAACAAATGTTATTACCCAAACCATCATGGTGAGGATCAAGGATATTTTCTCGTCATCTTCCTCGAAGCTGATCACTTTTGAACTTATCAAGATAGTGGTCTTTGTGGGTCTTTCTCCTTTCTCGGATTTAGTTTCCCTTGCATGCCTTTTGGCTACTGAGTAGGATGTGCCACATATGCCGAGCCACCTGAAATGAAATTAATGACACCAGCGTCTCTAGGTGGGGATGCTGCTCTTTCTGGGATGCCAGTGCTATCCAGAACCTTCGGCTTCTTTTTACCTAGGAGATCCTTGAGATGACCCTTACTGAGAAGATATGTTAAAACTTTCTCAAGGCAATGCAATCCTTAGTAATGTGACCAAAATCTTCATGAAAAGCACACCATTTGGACTTGTCCTTCCATCCTGATTTGCTATCTTTCCTTGGCCATCGTTGCTTTATCTCCAAGATCCTTCATAGCATACATGAGTCCCGTTACATCCACAGAAAAACAACAATCTGAAACTTTAGGACAATCCTCATCATCGTCATGCTCAACCACATTGACCTTTTTGTTTACAATTTTAGCATATGGTTTATGCTTAAAAAGCTCATTTGTGGGAGTGGATTTTCGATTGGTATTGTTTGTATCTTGAGGATGCTTCTATTCTCTCTTGAATTTTCTTATCATCCTCAAGACGGATGAATCTTAGAGCCCTGTTTCTGACTTCATCCAAGTTTCTACAAGGATTCATCACCAGTTCTTGGTAGAAAGGTGAATCTCTTTGTAATCCCATCTTGAATGCTTGCACTTCCGTTGTGACATCTAAGTTTGAGAAGCCAAGCGCTTCTTTCCCAAACCTGGTAATATACTCCCTTAACGATTCTCCCTGTGGCTGAGTCACCATGTACAAGTCACTTGTCAAACGTTCAAATGTTTCGACTACAAGAAAATTGGTTATTAAACATATTAATCAAATGAGCAAAGGAAGTAATAGATTAGGGTGGAACACTTGGGAGCCATTTTAAGGCTGGACCACTGATGGTAGAACCAAATCCTTTACATAAGCATGCTTCCTTGAGGCCAACAGGAATTGGATTTGTTTCCATCCTTTCCCTGTATTGTGCTACATGCTCTTTGGGATCTGTGGATCCATCGTAAAGCTTCATGCTTGGAGTCTGGAATCTCTTTGGAATCTCTACGTCACATAATGGAGGTGCAAAACGAGACACCTGTGAAATGCTGAGGATACTTCAAGGATGGGTTGTACTATCCCTGGTACACTAGATACCATATCCTTGATCTTTTGAAGCTCCCTTGCCAATTGTGGGCTTATACCTGTACCCTACAAAGAAGAAATATCGTTAGTGGCAAAAATACTAGAACTTAAATTGTTGCAATTTTGGTTGTATCCTCGGGTTGGTTTCAGGTGTAGATCCTGGATCCCTTGTTGTAGTCATCTCCTTGATGATTGCCCCCAGAGATGGTAGAGTTGAAATCCAAGACCCTGGGTTGTATTGGTGTTGTTACATCCTCAACTAGTCTCTTCAAAGATGTCTTGAGAGATTAAATTTCTCACATCAACATTTGATTTGTTTCCTGTTGCCTCTTCATTTGAGCCTTCATTAGTGTAAACATGCAGAGAATCTCATCATTCGATACCAAAACAGAGGACTGAGTCCGTATGTTCCGAATCCAGATCTAGGAGGAGTTTGAGAAGTGGAACTCTTTGAGTATGCAGGGGGAGGTGGCAATGTCACATTCTTAGCAAAGGTTTAAGATGGCATGGATGAGGAAACAGATTTCTGGTTGGAAGCCATAGTTGTCAAGATTTTTGAAATAAGTTGATTAAGGAAAAATTTTTACAAAGTTTTTGTTAAAATAGCACCACTTGCCCCACGGTGGGCGCCAAATTGTTTTAGTAAAAAATTACTTGATAAAAATAACTTTGTTTTCCAAATTAGAAAATGTGAGGTAGAGTGCTAAAACTGTTAAATATGTTAATAGCTTAGTTATATCTTCAAGATGGCACGTTAGAATAACAAAGAAATAGTATTTGAGAACTATGATGGCAAAGAAAACTGGTTAGGATGGGCAGTTATATCCTGAGGATGTAACTGGCTGACAGAATGATCAAATAAGCAAAGATGGACGATTGTAAATGTAATATAACAAAGGAACAACACTCTATGTACGAGGAAAACCCTTAATCGATGCTGATCGCCGGCACAAAACCTCGGGAGGAGTCTAGCCCTGCCTTTAGCAATGGTCTTGCTCTACACGTATAGCTCTTCCATGTTCAGCTCTCTTGCTTTGACTAAGATAATAAGCCGTTAGGGAAGAGTTACAAGTCTTAATATTTATTAAGTGTACCTGCAATAATATCACAATAAGATAATTTGTTGGTCTATCCTCATGATGCACACAAGGTAAAACATTGCTACATCCTAAACCCTGCTTAGTCCTTCAGTATCCTGAGGAGGTCTTGTTGAATATATGAGGTAAAATTATCTTGAGGATTTCACCACCAACAGTAACAAACTTTGCTTGCAAATAAATGATACATGATCTCTTAAATACAATCCAACGTTTGATAGAGACTGTCCTTGGCTTTTATTGATGGTCATTGCGAAACATGGGGATAATGGGAAATTGACGCCTTTGAAACTTCACTGGAATCTTCTTATCAGATGGTATCATAGTTATTCTAGGTGAAATCCCGCCTGGACACGCGATTAAACAAATAACACTAATCTAAATGTTTTAACTTTAATATAATTTAAAATTAAATGAGCATACTTGATAGTAGAAACATTGACATATGAGAACATAAACAGACTCTACTTAGGTCTGTTCTTCATCATCTGTTGAAGCAAGACCACTCTATTCTTCATCATCTGTTGAAGGCAACCACTGTTAAAGCTTCACGGACATTCTTCACAGCAGACTCTGTTTCGTCATCAGCAGATATTGTCTTCAACAGTCTTTACATAACAACAGACCTTTCTAACAATCTTACAATACAACAAACTTTGGACTTCCACAAACTCTGAATAACTAATTCAAATTATAACAAACTCACCGCTCTTCTCATTTGAACTCATATCCTGAAAACAAAACAAAACATACAATATTCTTAGATAATAGGTAACAAAGAATCAATTCATTATAAATTTAATTGCACCAAGTATAGATATAGACAAAACCTTGACTTTTGAGCAGCGAGCTGGCCCAGCCATTTCAAAACTGCTGAGATGTACACGCGATCAAACCTAATTTTAATTCAATACAAAAAAAAAAAGAAAAAAGATTACAAATACTCTTGCAGTGATTGAACAATATGTTATACAATAAATATCAGTAACACACTCATGAGTAATCCTTCCAAAAAACTCCTCGAATTATCGAATAACAGTTGATTAGCGAAAATATTTTCAGTTAGTACCCCAAGGATTGATGCGACCGGCTACAACACATGTCAATGGCCATGACTTCAAACATAATTTTTTTCATACTAAAAAGAACACTAATCATTTATTGATTCGCTATAACTAATAACTTACCTTGTTTGATTTAAACTAATGATAGGAAAATATAAACTTACAAGTTGCCATTGTCGTCTCCAACCTAACACTTGTTCCCACCTTAAAGTAACCTAAAACAACAACAAAAACAACGACAACAACAACAACAATAATAATAAAGTTTAAAGTATCTGATGTTAAGTAAAGAACATAGTTTTGTTAAATAGAAACATACTCGTTTACGAATTTCATCAGATGCGGATCATTTTTGAGCCTATAACCAAGATGAACTGTATAAGATTTGGAGGATGAAATAGAGAGCGAGAGAGAGAGAGAGAATGACGAAAATAAAAGAAATAAGATAAAATGATTGTGTTTTCTCTCTCCCTCTTTTTATATAACAAGAGTTCAATTTTGAATTTTGAATTTAGAGCTTTAATTTGGAACTCAAGTTTGAAATTAATGTTGGAGCTCCCTCTATGCTTGACAATAGCCTTTGCATTTCAACAGATGTGACCAACATATTATTTAATTAGAAAATATTAGTAACAGATGTAGCCCACATATTATTAAATTGGTAAATATTAGTGACAGATGTGGCCCACATATTATTTTATTGGTAATGTACAAGTGACATTATTTAATTACTTTATATGGGTGGCTCACATATTATTTAATTAGTACTATAGATGTGCCATGTGGCTTAATGAGAGCTTGAATAAAATTGAAGTTGTACTATAGATGTGTCATGTGGCTTAATGAGAGCTTGAATAAAATTTAACTTGTATAATCAATTGACAAGTGTCCAAATTGATTTCATTTATCTATAGAATTGACAAGTGGCACAAAATGAGTTTATTTATTAAGAAGCGTAGATATAGATAATAGATAATTGATTCGGGTGTGAAAATGTTTACACTTGCCAAAATAATTGAGATACTTCATGGTTGGAGAGACACATGTAAAAATTATAGGTAGACTCCTTGTGTGTGTGTGTTGCGCGCGCATAGATAAGAGTTAATTGCTTGGTAGAGTTGATTGCTTGGTAGGTTCATGTGGTTTACAACTTTTGCACACTTGATCCAAAGGTTCACTAATTGCAAACTTGATCCTAAAGGTTTGTAACTTATTATTTATTTGTTTCCTTTTGTTCAATTTTCATAGCAATAACAGTGCTTGTCACATATGGCCGTTAGTTGTGAAAACATTAAGTTTATGTAAAATGACTATTATACCCTCATTTCTTAAAGATAAAACACTTTAAAAATGTGTAAGAAATACATAAATATTTAAGTGTCCCCACCTCTACCTCTGGTTATCTTCTCCACCCCTCGGTACCCAACTGCCAGTCTTGGCCCCATTACTGTATAAGATCGACCACCACCACACTACCCATTGGCTACAACCTCACCTTAATCGTCGATAATCATCACTTCCATCTTCAAAAAAACCACGCGATCTGCCAAAACAATTTTACTGTCAGATCTGAATTCCTAATTTGGGCTTCAAAGACGGGTTTGAACATTGATTTTACGGAAGATCGTTATAGATTATTAGGTGATTTTCCCAAAGGGTTCACCGATGAAATGCACGGGAATAAGGTAGGGGTTTGAGGGTGGGTTTTCTAGAGGTCTCTGAAACAATAATTGTGGACACTCGTGGGAAAAAAAAATTACTTGAATGAGAAAATATATCAATACCAACAAGAATTACAAGTAAGGCGTGGGTAGCCGGGGCAACAAGCTGCACCGCAACCCCTTTTTAAATAGTAAAGCCTACTCTATTAAATATAAAGCTTGTGTCCTTGGCCTTAGGAGAGTTACTCAGCACACCTTTTGCACTTGATCTAAAAACCGGATTGCTTCGGGAGCAAGGCCCCTAAATGTGTCAAAAGCGAAGGGCATAAAGACGTGTTGGTTTTCAAGACAAGCAGATTCATGTTTGTCAACGCACGGTGTGTTTGCCCTCCGCCACACCCGAACACAAGGACATCCGCTAGACTTAGGGTGGACCGCCCCTCAAGTGGATCCGTCAAAAAAAATTAATCGGGGCTTCTTTTCTAGCTGAAATCCCTGCTCTTCGTATGACGTCCCATAAGACATCCCCGACCAGGGTCATGTCAGTATTTAAATCCTGGCAGCTCCTTACTGTGAAGGGCATGCTCCCAAATTTATCTTAACATGCCTTTTTGCAAACTGATCACGGATCATCAATGGGAACATGGGAATCATAAGTCTATACTTAAGGATAGCTCGATATTCAACAGCCGGGATGCGCTCCTTTAAGGCATTCAAACACAGCTTTCTGGCGCGGGGACATGGCAAACTTTTCTCCCATGGTTTGAAGGGTTTTACTGGTAAAAGCAAACGCCAAAATCTTTTGAGGTTTTTGGGCGGGGTTTCCTCGTAATCAGAGGTCCATCCCCACCAACCAGCCCAAATCGAAGTCCGGGAGAGAACTGCGAATGTTGTCTAATGCAAGCTCATAATCCAGGTCCATCCCCACCAACCGCTAATCCTTAAGATGTGGTCTTGAAGGTCCCATGACTGCACCCGAGAGGCCATTAAAGCATAGGCAACACGTTCTCCGCCGAAAAAAGACCAAGCCCTCCCAACCAAATAGGCAAAGACGCCAACCGCCATTGAAAAAATCCTCAAGGAACGCCCCTCCACAAACCACAATATCTTCGCCGCTTCACGAAGGCCTTTGTCATAAATGGATACAGCCTCATTAGCCATGGCCGGTTGGACATGGTCGAAGGCGAAAAAACAGTTTGGCAACGCCCATACCTGAACGAAGCAACAAAAGTTCACTTTAGGGTCCCTCAACTTCTGCAGAGAGAGTATTAGTTCCGTTGCCTTCTTAGCCCTTTTAACGACCAAAGAGCTAATATACCCCACTCATCCCGACTAACGACCCCTCCTAGGAGCTTAACACCTCCTGATGTATCGTAAAATACATCTATTTCCACTGTTTAGTTTGTATATTTTTCGAGTCATTTAGACAGTACTTTTATTAGTTTTAGGCTTGTGCTTGTCTATTTTATTTATTTTAGGTTTTTATAGATTTTTATTAGCTTTGTGTCATTTTTAGTATTTATTTATTTATTTTATATTTTGTAGGTGTTCATGGACGTTGAAGCGTAAACGAGCAAACTTTGGTCAAGTCAAGAGCACACGAGTCAAGAACGGAGTTATAATAATAATAATAATAATAATAATAATATAATAATAATAATAATAATAATAATAATATAATAATAAAAAAAAAAAAAAACTAGAAACGTGACCTCATTCATGGTCATGGATTCATGGCCCGCGG
>JAUTDX010006285.1:0-15866 GCA_030844895.1 Ambrosia x helenae
TATATCTTATTTTGGGGTTGTTATTACTTCATGTTTTGATGGACGCAAAATATTAAACCGCGTTGTTACTATAAAAAAATTGAAATGCAACAACTTGGATCTGCATTTGCCAAAGATGTTTTTCATGTTGTCTATGGTTACTTATATTTTAGGGTTCTCATCCTCTTAATACGCATCCTCGACTTTGACACCCTTTGAGGAATGTTTTGTTCATAAGACCATTCTATGGTATCTTTAGCTTATATGACGAGTTAGGAGTGTGTTTTGGTAATAAGGAACAATTTAAGTTGTATTCAGGGCTTTTGACCCATTTCAAGTGGTCCTGTATTTTAAAATGATCTTATTTAAAGTTGAAACAAAATAATTTTATAATGTTAGTAATATTAAAATAAATATGTTGAGATTTTACTATATTAGTATCAATTTGATAGTAGTTCCTGCTTAAAAAACCAACAACGTCAAATTGTATTGCGTTTGCATGGCTTTCATACAAGTGAATTGTGTATCTTTTTTACTTTCAAGTATCCCATAATGCAGGTATTCTGATACTTCTAATTTTGAGTATAGGTGTTCAATAAAATTGTTGGGTCCAATCAATGATGTGCAAAGATAACACGCGCCACAAAAGACACTAAACTCCGAGCGCGAGTGACGACTGAATCGAAGGCGCGCAACGCGCGCCCGTGAATCCCACTAGTTGTGGTTTATTTAGAAACTTAGGGAGAGCAAAAAGAAAATGTAAGGTGGTGAAGAACTAAAAAGAAAAAGGGTTATAAAGGAGATGACATAACTGTAATTTAATGATCTAAATAATACACTGTTGCTAAGTTCTTTCATGAATTGTTTATATATACAACACAACTCTATATGCATGAATTACAACTACAACCCAAATCTGTAGTCCCTGCTCAATTTACCAAAAGTTATTCCAAACTTCGTAGTTCATAAACTAATAATTCTTTTCACAAAGTTCTAGTTATCCCCACAAATATACACCAACTACTCCACACAGTACAACTTCCAAGCACATATAAAAAATTTGTAGTATTGTTCAATCTACTTGCATTGCAAGTTATCCCTATACTTTTCCACAAAGTAAAAATGCGTCAGAATAAGGTACCAATGTTGATGCATGTAATACAACATAATGATTCAAGCTTTAAAACTATTTATTATTAAGTTGTTTTTCTTGCTTTTTCCCTAGAAGCAAAGTAGTTATTCCCTCACATTTGATGTATACTCTTCACATAAAGGTTTGTCTTCTAGTCACCTTTGAGGCTTTGATGTCATAGCTTTGCCCTATATATACTCTCCCAACAGCATTTTCTTTATGTACACTTGCAACTCAAACCATGAAAGCCAAGAGTTGTAATCAGAGGTATTTTCAATAAGTTCTTATAATGTTACAAAGTTTTAATTTAATATTTGTTATAGTTTATTGCTTATTATCAAGAGTTCGATTTTTGTTTTCGATCACACTTGTGTGTGGAACTACTAGAGAGCTAGGGGTGACCATTGACTCTCCAGTTGTGAAATAATTTTAATAATTTGTTACCAATTGAAAAGTTTTAATTTCATTACATATCATGTTTAAATGTAAATAGAATGGGCTATGTTTTTGGAAACTTTGAATGATATACTAGCTGCTTCTGACTCAATATTTAAACGTACAAACTGTAGCTTTGTGTTTTAGAGACTCAAATGACGAAACCGGAAGACTCTGAAGGCTCTAAACCACAGGTTAAACAGGAAGCCTCCAAACCCCAGGTTTTTTTTCTTTTACTATATAACTTTTTTATATAACCTGCATTTATGATTTATGGTTCCTACATTGCACTTATCCACAATAAAATATAAAACCTCTCCATAAATAGTACTTTTAGAGAGTTTAGAGCATTCCCAGTAGCTTCTCCATATTTTCTCTATAATTACTCTAAAAACACTATTTTTTCTCACTTCTTTCTATTTAATAATATTTATTCTATACTTTTATAAATTACCAGTAAATTTGATATGGAACTGTTCATCCTCCATAATTGTTAATATTTTTTTAAAGTGGTTGTGAGTAGAGGAGAGAGAAAAGGTAATTATAAAAGTATAGAATAAATATTATTAAATAGAAAGAAGTGAGAAAAAGTAATGTTTTTAGAGAAAATATGGAGAAGCTACTGGGAAAGCTGTTTGTATTTGATCTTTCTCTCTCTCTCTCTCTCTCTCTCTCTCTCTCTCTCTCTCTATATATATATATATATATATATATAGGGAAAAGGTAAAATGAGAAGAAGGTTGAGTTGGAAAAACTATGGGAACTCACTTTATAACCACAAACTTAAATTAATCAAAAAAGAATATGTGGTTGTAATTTAAAAGTGTATAAAAATGTTGATGTAATATTACTTTTTTAAAAAAAGTCAACAATGGTGTGCTTAATTTTTACACCAGTGTAAAAACAATCGTACATTTTTTTTTTCATTTTTTACGGTGGAGTTACTCATTTTTACATCGTGTGTATTTTTTTTTAAATTTCACATTTTACGTCGGTGTTCTCTAGGTTCTTCCAACTCGAGCTAGTTTTTCATTTGAACTTATCCTATATATATATATATATTTAGAGAGAGAGAGAGAGGAAGGTTCTTGTACAAATGGTTCTTATCCTACGGAGAAGGTTGTAAAAATCGCGATTATTCACCTATTAATCGGTGATTAATCGCTAGTCCTCACTTCTCCAATTAATTTTAGGTTAATCACTCAATTAATCAGTGTTAGTCTATGGTTGTAAAAATCGCGATTAACCACCGATTATTTAGATTAAGTTTGGTTCTAGTTCGGACCTTAAAAACTCAAAATTAGGTCAAATGAATTCGAATGAGTCAAAATTGGAGGAAATCAATCAAATAAAACAAGTTCTTAACTAAATATGGATCATAATCCATGATTTAGAACCAAAATCGATATGTATAAAATTGGAAAAAAAATACATAAAAATCCAATCCGATTAATCCCTAGTCTCGGTAACCCACCGGTCGAGTAGCGCCTAGCGAATTCTACAACACTGCCTACAAATAGCCCTTAACATGTGAACTGAATGAGGTATTTTTTATTTTTATATTTTTCAATTTTTTTTCTATATTGTTAAACATATATTTTAGTACTGAAATCTAAAAAAAAGTAGTGTTTTGTAATTTCGTAATTACTCTATTGTAAAGTACTGTAATTACTCTAATGACGTAGTTAATCTATTTTTTTATTTTTTATATTATTCATCAGAAAAGATGTTTAAGCAGATGGAAAAAAATTTCAAAATTTTCCCCCTTTCACTTCTCATGTTAATTTAGTAGGTTAAACGCATTTGTGTTTAATCTTTAATACATATTATTTCGTTAAATTGAATTAAATAGTAATAGAAAAAACACAAAAGTAAAAGAAATTTAGTTAGGTAATAAAAAGTTATTAGAAATTGCTTAGCTAAATTTATGTTTTAATAGTTCAAAAATTACAGAAGACAGAAAAAAAATAAAGCAACCAATTTTGTATGTGTGTAGGGGGTTGTTAATTTATTTGTGTATGTGTTTAGAAGCAGTGGAAAAAAATGGTTTTTAATGTTGTTAAACCTAGGATGACAATGGGTCGGTAGAGTCAATCTTATATCCATAGCTGATTGTAAAATCTTGTCAAATACCTAGTTCATTAGTCATCGTATTTTTCGGGTTTTTACCCATTGGCATCCAAGCATCAAGTAATACCCGTTGTGATTTTCATGTATATATAATTTTTATATTCCTTATAGTTTTATGATAAATAACATGCATAGTATCATTACTGTATCAATATTTTGGATTATTTAAAAATGTAAATGCATCTATATATAATTAACGGAAATGGGTACGCCGCATAGCACTAGGTAGTCCTTCTGACCCATTGATTTCTCTCTAAAAGTTTTTTTCTCACTCATGTGCATGGTAGATGCACTTCTCTGCAAAAATTTTAAACGTTAGTAACTTTTATATACTACATTTTCAAAAAATAAATAACACCAATTAACTACCGTTTAATTATCTTTTCAATCAGCACCGTAGTGCTATACAAAAAACGAAAAAAGATAGTTTTTTAGTGACTTTTTGTTCATGTAGGAAAAAACACAATGTGTTGAGGTAATTCGTTAATCATGTCTAGCCAAGTCACACATCATGTTAAGATAGTACATATGTTTTTGAAACCTACTATTACATATAAGAACCCGCAAACTACATATATATTCACAGATGTAGCCAGCTTGGTAAAAATCTAATTTATTTTATTTTATAGCAACAAAGTTGATGACAGATCACTGCTAATAAGTGCGTAATGTGCATTGCCATTGGATTGTATAATGTTAAAAAGAAGCTTTTGAAAGCATGTAAATATTGATATACATACAAGTTTCATCAACATCTATATATAACATAGACCTTTCATATGCAACCTTAACTTGAAAAATAATAAAAGTGCACACATAGAAATAAAAATAGGTTTCATAAGTTATCGAGTGTTGATCCTATAAAAAAAAATTTCCTGAAAAAACGACCTGTTCCTTTTGATGGTACACACATTTTGTTATTTCATATTAGATTTGTCTATCCTAATAACCTCACATGGAATATAATCTAGTAATAATATGGAATTTTGTCTTTGTACAACATTTAAATATAAATAATGTCATCAAGGTGTTAAAGTTTATTTACAAATAATGAAGCTACTAGAATGAAATATTACTAAACAATAGTTACTGGAAAAAATAAATCGACCATTCGATCAATCAATCGTACCCAGTGCAATTTGACACATAGTTAAGCTATTGATAGGATCTAAAAATGGTAAATGTTAGTAAGCTTTACCTCTGTCCCGAAGGATATAGAGATACTTCGAGTGAAACCCTTAGCTCAAATTCATATCTAAACAAAAGAGTCAATTAAAAACACTTATACGCATATAACCACCTAAAAACTACTAAAGATATTCTTACTAAGTCATCAAAAGGTAAAAATGACAAATACATATAATAGGAACAAATAACACATCAAATAGATAGACATGCTAAGCTCAAATATTCACGGTCCATCGAAATAGACTAAAGACGCTAAGCTTCTAAGTCGAGAAACTAATACAAAACCTTCATCTTTATAAAAGTCTTTAACCTTAATCCTACATCTTCACAAACTCTTATCCTCGACCATGTCCTTTTAAAGGTGCAAGTCTAGCAAATTCTGTCTAATTCGCTCATCCCAAGTCAATTTCAGTTAGCTTCTAATCCTCATCCCCTCTACATTGAGAGTCTCCAAGGTTCCGACATGGCCTACACGTGCCTCTTCCTAACATCTCCAAACCATATCAACCCTCATCCCTTATCTTATCTAATATACGAGCTACCTCTAATATTTAAACCTCATCTTTTCTAGCCTAGTGTGCCCACATATCCACCTCAACATCGTCATGTAAGTTACTTCCAACTTACTTTAGGGTAAACAGGTACATAGTTTCATCTAATGGGTTCAGGTATCAACTAATCTCATACCTGTAAATTTTTTTCTCAATCCCATACCCGTCAAACATCAGGTATAATCGCCTCAAGTGCTTCGGATTTTTGGTATAGTTGTTTTGCTCGAGTTCTTTTTACATCCCTACTACGAACCTCCTTGTACCTTGCAATAGAGTATATTTCCATTTCCTTATCTACTCATCTATATTAAAGAAAGCACCATTTTTAGTTATCATAAAAATCGACCACCAAAGTTAAATTATATATATAATAAGAAGATACTGTCTCCCTTCACTCTTCATCCTAGCAAATCAATTTTTTTAGTCTTTTTTTGTGTGTTTTTTTCTGTTTAGTGAAGTTATCATACAACCCTTGAACTTCAGTAAGGTTACATGTTTCCGTTCTTTGACAACTAAAATGTGTGCCAGTACTGTATTGATACCCCTACAATGCGTGGGGTAAAACTAGGGGTGTTCAGAATTCGATTCGAATTCGAAAAATTCGAAATTCGACTCAATTCGATTCGATTATCAAAAATTCGATTCGACTATCGAAAATTCGAATTCGAATTCGATTCAATTCGAGTCAAGTTAATCGAATACGAATCGAATACGAATTTGTGATTTTAAATTCGATTCGATTCGAAATTCGAATAAAAATAATACATATTTATTTATTATTTTTTTTTATAATTATATATACACATTTGAATTTGGGCTAATATACAAATTTATATTTGGTGTTAAAATTATGATTTTTTTAGTTTTTTTTAACATATTTAAAAGGCATAGAATCAAACGAATTTATTCGAAATTTATCCGAATTCGAATAAACGAATTTATTTGAACCTATCTGAATTCGAATAACGAATTTATTCGAATTCGATTCGAATTCGAATTTCTAATACGAATTCGAATCGAATTAGAATTGAGATTCTTATTCGAATACGAATTCGAATCGAATTTTCCAACTCTTATTCGAATTCGAATCGAATTCGAATTCAGCAAAAAAAAAAATTTATTCGAAATAATTCGATTCGAATAATTCGAAAATTCGTTATTCGATTCGATGAACACCCCTAGGTAAAACACCAAAGCTATCGTACAACTCGTAACCTTGAGTTAAGTTATTTTTCATTCCTTAACATCTACACCATGTCAGTACCGTACTAATATTGTCGCAGTTCATGGGATAAAATTACTATACATCCAAGCCACTAACACACCGCCATGTGGCGGCCTCCTTTTTTTACTTTTAGACTCCTTTGTGTTTTTCATCTACACCCTTAACTTTGCTATTATACTTGTTTTGTCATTCTACTTTAACTTCATAATATACATATTTAGTCCATTTACTTTAATAAAGTTTTTTTCCCTTTTTAGTTAACCTTGTTTTGATACATATTCTTTCTTTACTTTAACTTTGTAATGCACATATCTAGTCTATCTACTTTTATTCCGCTCCTATTTCTTCTTTAGTTTTCTCTTGCTAACGTGACAAAGCAACCCGCTCCTGAAACAACGTACGTGCTAGAATTACTAGTTAATATTTAATATGTTACTGCTAAAAACTTAATTTATATATACAATTCTTTTTTTTTTTTTTTGCTGGAATAATTTTTCATTAAAAACCAACAAGATTTACAAGTGAGTGACGGTAAACGGGCTACAAGTTGCGCCGCTACCCCCTTTTGAATAGCAAAACCAACTCTATTAAAAAAAAACGTGAGTCCTTGGTCGCTCGGAGTTACTCTGCACCACCTTTTGTACTCTTTCCAAGAACCGAATTGCTTCGGGCGCTAGACCTCCAAACGTGTCAAAGGCAAAGGGCACAAAGACGTGTTGGTTCTCCAGACAGGCAACTTCATGTTTGGCAACTTTATTGGATTCTGCTTTCAAGACTGCTTGCCCTGCCACAAACCCGGAATCCCGCAGTCCAACCAACGGAGATACCCCTGTAAGATCAACGCACGCATGTTTACCCTATGCCCACCCGAACACGAGGACATCCGCTGGCCTTAGGGTGGACCGCCCTTCCAGGGGGTCTGTCAAAAAGTTAATCGGGGCTTCTTTCCTAGCCGAAATCCCTGCCCTTCGTAAGACGTCCCATAAAACATCCCCTGACCAGATCATGTCTGTATTTAAATCCGGGCACTTCCTTACAGTGAAGGGCATGTTCCCCGAACTTATCTAAACATGCCTTTTTGCACACTGGACACGGCTCATCAACCGGAAAGATGGGAATCATGAGCCTGTATTTGAGGATAGCCCGGTATTCAACAGCTGACATGTGTTGCCCAAGTCCATCAATAGGAAGGACACCAAGAAATCTTGAGCATGTGATACTTTGAGGCATTCAAACACCGCCTTCTGGCGCGGAGACATGGCAAACTTCTCTCCCATAGTCTGGAGGGTTTTACAGTTAAAAGCACTCGCCAAAATCTTTTGAGGTTTTTTGGGGCGGTGTCTTTATCCATAAACCCGCCCAAATCTAAATCAGGAAGAGAGTTGCGAACGTTGTCTAAGGCAAGCTCATAATCCAAGTCCATCCCCACTACTACCTCGCTGTTTCGTAAGATGTTTAGCGATTTATATATCGTGTCTAGATCTACCAATTTACATTAGCCATTCTTTAATATTAATTAATCGTGATTATAAAATGACAATTCAGGTTTCAGTTTAACGAATAGTAACACTTTGACTATGTAGATTTTGCTTTATGACATCCATTTATTTTTTGAGTTTTAATTTCATCCTCTAAATTACAACTGTGTATACATTTTTTCACTCAAAAAATTTTACGTTAGTCAACTTTAAAAAAATATATATATATCATGTAATTAGTCTGATACATATTGTCAAAGTTTTATGAAAATCGAACAGTAATTTATATCAACTAGTCCTACATTTTTTGAACGGCTATGATTTTCATATATAAATATTTTTGTAAAGAAACAATAACACAATAAAAATGGGCGTTTTGTTTTCTTTAATTTGATTATGGTATTATAATAGTTTTTCTATAAATTAAAAAAAAAAGTAAATAATATGTGATTAGGAGTGTCTGTGTTATTCAACGCATCACGTAGACACCCTCTAGTGTATATTTCAAATATCGTTTAACTTTGAAGTCCTCCGATCACAAAGAATATTAAACTATAACCCCAATCGGATTTTAACAAACAAAACGATATATATTTTTCTCAAATGCCAAAAACTAAAACGAAATATAAACATGTATCGTTCACGTATTGAACCTACCAATTGGAAATATATATATATATATATATATATATATATATATATATATATATTTATTTATTTATTTTATTTATGTTGTAAATTATAATTTAGTGTTATACAATTAAACATAATTGTTAATTTTTAAATATATATATATATATATATATATATATATATATATATATGAGAAGGCTAATTTTTGAATACATATACTTCGTGCGAATCGTGAGAACGTATTTAAAAGCATTCAAATTCAAAATTTTAATTTTTACACATATCCTTATTATTAAAATACAATCTTAAAAACACAATTCATACATAAAAATTTAAACGTATACGAAAAAAAATGTCTTCACATGTGTGAGTTTAACGTTTATACACGTGTAAAGTGTTTTATTTACACATGTGTAAAAAATTTATTTAGAGTGTTTTGCAAGAAAAGATGGATTAATTGGAAGGAAAACTCTTTTTAATGTTATATTATAATTATAATGGGGTCTGTATTGAAAATATTGATTTTGATTGTGAAGGTGTAACCCTAAAATGAGGATAATTAGTGTTTCAAACACTAATTACACTTTTAGCCCTTTATTTTAATTACATTTTAATTCTCCCAACTACCTCACGATTTTTAATCAACCATAGTTTTTTCATATGTAAATACTTTCAAACAAAAAAATTACATAATAAATATCAGCATTTAATTACTTTAATTTGAGTATAGTATTGCTATTATTTTTTTAGTTTAAAAAATTGAGGTTATGTGATTTGCAACATCTAACATCTAGAGGTGAGCAATAACTGAATTGTTAACTGAAACCGAACAAAAAAAAACAAACGAAAATAATTCGATATCAATGGAAAACCGAATTAACCAAAAACCTAATTAACTTAAATTTGGTTATCATTTTTTATACCCTTAGCTAACCAAAATTAACCAAGCTGAAACCGAAAAATTCATATGTTCTTAGCTTTTATATCTCTATTTCATGTATTTATACCCGTATTTCATGCACTTATAAGCAAAAACTTTTACCCAAAGTTTGATTTTGGTTATTAACAAAAATTTACTAAACCGAATTGAAAACCGACAATCTAACAAAATAAATAGAACCAATTAACGGATTAGTAAAGAAGATTGATTAACGGATGACTTCCGTTTGTGTTGAGTGTAAAACCAAATTACTTAACCAAACTATGCTACCGTTAGATGTGTGTGTAGGAGATGATTAATTTGAGAATACATATTTTTTGTGAGAACTACGAATACTAGATCAAAAACCATTCAAATTTAAAATCTATTTTTACACGTATCATTATAATTAAAATACAACATCAAAAAATAATTTATGAGTAAAAACTTAAACGTGTAAAAAAATAAAATGTTTTTACACTTGTGTAAGTTTGTCATTTATACATTTATAAAAAAATTCTTTTCAAGTATTTTTGTGAGATTAGATGGATTACTTGGAAGGGAAATTCGTTTTTTTTAGTGTGGAAGGAATTCTTTTTTTTAGTGTTTTCTAGATAACTCTCCCGATATGTATGTACACACATAATCGCTTCAAATTTAACAATATGTGAAAGCCGTAAGAAATTTACTATAAAAGATCATGACTAGAAATAATGAAATAGAAGAATATATACTCTGCTTGTGATTTTTCAATGAATTCTTGTTTTGAAATAAGTGGGACGCTCTCTATATGGATTAAAAAAAACTAGCTGAACCGACACTATATGTACAAAAAATGATGTGCATTCCTGATTCCATATATTCTATTGTGCTACTTACCCAACTTCATAGCATAGTATAATTTCTTATTTATTTGAAATATTACAGTTGGAGAGTACCACTAGTAGTGTGAAGGAAGAAAAGAGTTCAACTCCTCAAATGATGGACAACATATACGAAGCCCTACGGAAACTTCGTGCTGATATGCCCCCAGATCCAGGAGGCGAAAAAACCTCATTGGAAAGCAAAACAAAACAAGACACAAAAGATATTTCTGGGCCTCAAGAAGCCCATGAAACACAATCAGAAACCTCAACAGGATTAGAGAAAAGTTGAACCCTCAGAAAGCCCAAAAACACACAAGAAAATAAATATTTTTGGGCGTCCAGGGGTTGGGAAAACACGAGTGGCAAAGAAAGTAAGTGAGCGTGCTATTAGAGAGATAGAGATAGACAAAGAGAAAAAGAAAGAGGAAGGGATAGAGAAAGGGAAGGGGAAGGAGAAACTATTTAAATATAAAATCTGGGTGTTTATGTGCAGGAAGTATACTAAACGCTCCCTGTGCATGAGCATTGCCCGGCAGTTATTCTTAATTCCCGCGAACGAGGAGTGGGAGGTTGACGATGACAATGTTATTATGAAAGAGCAGGTCCATGATGAGGTTCCCGGGGTAGACAATTTGGATGAAGAGATAATAAAGAAACTTAAAGAAGGCCCAACTCTTGTTGTGCTTGATGATGTCCCGGAGGGCAAAACCATAACTGACAATGAGAAAAACTTTTGGGAAAATTGGAACGAAATATTTCCTAAAGATTTGAACTTTGTGTCGGTTTTAATCTCGATACATCCTCGTGAAGATGATCCAGACATTTCATCCGAAAATGTCTTCGAGATTAAAGCTTTGCCTAGAGAAGGTGGGTTGAAGTTGTTGAATGAAAATCTTGAAAAGAACATATCCAGAAAAATTGAAGCTTTGGGGAAATTGTTTTTTTGATAAATTTAAGGGTGAGTTGTCAGCTAGAAATGTACTCTTGATGGCAAAAATTTTTGAATCACTATTGCGAGGATGTATCGAAAGTGGGAGAGTTGTTTCTTGAGAAGGAATTGAGGGAAGAAGAAGAAGAAATCCACAGATTAAGCAAGTTTTTATGCAATAAGCATATGCATGATGTGCTACCAATTGGTGTTTTGAAGGATTTATGGTGGAAGGGTGAGCATTTCTTTCGTGATTCGGGAAGTGTTCACTATAGTGAGTTGATAACTTACTGGATCTTGGAAGGGTATCTTGGTGGTGGTAGCATGACAAAGTTGTACCAAAAGGGTCATGATGTGCTAATGGAGCTCATTGATTGTGGGGTGGTTAAATTGCAAGAGGGTGGTTATGTTTTTCATCGATAATAAACTTATAAATGTGGATGATTTGTACCAGTTTGTTGACCGGACCCCTAATCTGGTTAGCAACGGTGATTAAATCTATGGAACAAGGGTTTGGAAGAATCACACACAATGATGGAATGTTGAAGTCAACTCCCAAGAGGAAAAAGAAGAAATCGGCGTCTGAAGAACACGATCAGGATCTACCAACAAATGAAACTTTGTTGCTAGATGGAACGCGTTTTACTGAGGCAGAAATCACGGATTACATTAAAATTAAAAAAGAAACTAAACTTAAAGTTTTTGGTTTGTTTATATCCGACGATCACAATGTTACCCAGTGAGTTGCATGAGAGGGAAGAGATTCGTGCTTTCGTGCTTAGAGATTGCGAGTTTTTGGACAAGGCAAAGCAGGGTGAGTATGAAAGGTTTGGAGGTTCTTGAAATCTCAGGTGGCAGGAGTCTTAGCCGGCTCACCTCGAGCTTCTTTAAAAACTTGTTGAATCTCAAAAGCCTTCATCTTTCTGGACTACAAATCCTATCTATACCACAAGCCATTTACAATCTTGAAAACACAATGGTTGATTGTTAAAGATTGTCCTAATTTGAAGAAGCTCGAGAGTATTTCAAAGCTTGTGAAACTCATTGTTGTTGATCTCTCCGGTAATACCTCTTTGGAAACTCTTGATAAAAACTTCTTGAAATTTGATAAACTTCAAACACTTAATCTTTCCAAAACACTTGTCTCCACAACCCCATTGTTGAAAAACCGAAAAGAACTCAAACACTTGTTCTGTAGGGAATGTGATGATCTTGGTCGGTTACGAGGCTTGACATCATTAGAAAGCCTCCAAACCATTGATCTTGCAGGCTCTAAGAATTCGAAGAATTTCATGATTCCTCCTTACAAAGCCTAACTTCCTTATAACCCTTAACCTATCCGGAACTGCTATCGATCATTTGCCTTCTAACATTTCAAAACCTCGTGAGCTTTACCTCGAGCGTTGTTTGAAATTACAAAAACTCAAGTGCAGTCACCTCCTTTGAAAAGCTCGAGGTTCTTCATCTTTCTGGTTCAAGTATCTTGATCATATCGAGGGTAAGTTCTTTGAGAAAATGTCTCGACTTCGAGTGCTTAAACTTTCGAAAAACTAAGATTTCAGAACCCATCGCTCTCAAATCTTTCCAATCTTCGTGAATTTGATCTATCTCACTGTAGCGAACTAAAAGTCTTGCCTTCGATTGAATGCGCTACAAAGTTGGAGATTCTTGATGCATCAAACTGCATTAAGTTAGAATGCTGCGAGAGAGTCAATTTTAAGTCAATGACTCGTCTTCAAAACATTGACTTTTCAAAACCCAAAGATAAAATCATTCCCATCTCTTCCGATTCATGTAATCTCTCTCGGCTTTCGTTGAAAAACTGCGGCGCGTTGGAGGATCTTGAACTAAATGTACAGTTTCCGCATCTAGAGGAACTAAATCTTTCGGGTGTTAAATCATTGAAACCGAATGATGTCGAATTTGTGAAGGGTATACATACCCTGAGAATCCTTGATCTTTCTTACACATCTATCAAACACTTACCATCCTTGTCAAAACTCACAAAGCTAACTCATCTTTCACTTGCGGGTTGCGAGTTCTCATCCGAACCTATACTTGATTATCCACCTTCTAAGATTGAAGTCTTGGATCTTTCACATTCATCAATCAAAACATTACCACCTCAAAGATCACAAAAACCTTAAAAAGCTCATGCTCAAAGATTGTTTAACACCCGTTTTTGAAATGCCTAATGAGATGTTCACATCCACTGATCTTGAGTACGTCGAGTATCCAAATATCAAGGTAACATCTACACAAGAAGAGGTGAATGATCAAGATCGTTGGAACATCTGCAAGCTGTCCGACATCGACGAATCTCCGGTATTCCTAAATCCTACTCAGTTTCTGTCCGACGTCGACGAAATCTCCGGTATTCCTAAATCCTACTCAGTTTCTTCACAAGAATCTTTTGTCAAGTGGACCGTACCATCTATGTGTAGTTCCCACAAGGCGGAAGGTGAAACCTCGGACACTTATCCTCAAAGACACGAACTTGTTTTCCGAGATCTCCACCTTCAAACTCGTCGGTTCTTCACTCGATACAACAACAAAAAGTCATTGCAGATTCGCGGATTCAACCAACTCCCAAAGGGTACCGAATTCGAGAACATCATCAAGCAAATCGACTGTGTACTTTTGATTGATTACAAGCTCAAGGGCATTTCATCGGTTTCGACGCCTCAATGCTCCCTAATCTAAAGGGATGTTGGATCGAAAGATGCAACGAAATGGACGCCATTTTCAACGAGAAAGAAGCAAACGAAGGGAACCCTGGGTTTCAATATCCCCTTGGAGGATTTGGCACTTCGTAATAACAAGAATTTAAAAGCTATATATCAACCGTTAGAGAATTCCAAGAACCAACATTTGGAGGCTTTTGATTCTTTAAAGAGTTTGTGTATAGACAATTGTAGAGAACTATCCAGTGTGTTTTCATCAGCTTGGTTGCCAAAGAATCTTGAACATCTAGAAATCAAAATATTGTGACAAGATAGCTAAATTCGGAGGGTGAACTTCCACAATCTTTACAAGCTCTTAAGATCTGGGAGTGTCCAAAAATAAAGCAACTCGAGGGCACATTCGAGATCCCGAAGGTGTTGAAGACGTTATGGGATCTGGGTGGGTGCGAATGTTTGAAGAACTTTGTGACAAAAAATAACGAACCCATCAATCTTGAAGAACTAAGAGTGGCAAACTGTCCGATGCTTGAATATGTGATGTCTTCGAGTTCGATATTGAAATCATTGTTGTCATGGATATTCGTCGTGTGAGAGGATGAAGAATGTGTTGTACCGATATGGACATCAAAGAGACGTGGCATAAGTTGGAGAAACTGCATCTTGAAGACCTCCCGGTGTTGAAAGAACTTGGTGCCTATCCCTCGCCTTCAGTGGTTCCGAATGTTGTCGAATGCCCAAGATTGTTTCATATTGTCGACTAGGTTGACGCACTTACATATCATGGCCTCAGGTATTTAACTAACTACCTATGCGTGCACCTTTACTTTTTTTTTTGTGTTAACTAAAATATTAGGTATTGATGACAAGACTAACAATTATGTTTTTAATAGTTTGATGATCCTAAATGCTTTTAGCTTTAAGATAGAGGATTAATTTTTTTTAACATTTTATGTTCTTAAATGCTTTTAGGGTGGATGGGGTGGCCATCACAGTCATCACACTATTTACACCTAATCATCTTGTTCACCTCATTTTATCACTAAACATGTGATGCTCCACAATTATCACTAAAACCATCACATCCAATCACCTTGTGACACCTCATTCCATCACACCCATCACCAGTTTTAATTAAAAAATAAAGAGAAAGTAGTTTTGGTGGGACCATGAGCTGCTTTTATAATAAAACAATAGAGATAGACTACAGCTTTGGACTTTGGCTGCTTTTATGGGACCACAATTCTTTTTTACCCATAACATATGTCAAGGTATTTATCATACAGGGCCGCGATAATTTGGGTGGGGGGGGGTGTACGTGATGGTCACGGTCATCACGGCCCAGCCAATCACGGATCGCCCCGTCCACCCTTAGAAGTGTTAACTAACAACTTTAAAGTTCCAAATATTTATAATTAATAATAATAATCTTTATATTTTTGGTTTTTATTGTTTTAATTTTTCAATTTTGTAATTTTTGTAAATGGCACAAAAATATGAGGGGTATTGCTTCTACCTGACTAAAATTCGACACGTATCATTATTAACTGAACATTTTGTTTAAAAACAGTTTTGGTCAATGTTTAGTTAAAATGGTTTGATAAAAATGCATGCATATTTTTAATTTTCACTTTTATATCATTTTTTTAAAGGCAGCATTTCATTAGAGCTTACATTTCATTTGAGTGACATCTTTGGTTTTTGACGATTTCATTGTGTTT
>JAUTDX010006286.1:0-26421 GCA_030844895.1 Ambrosia x helenae
ACCTGGCAAAATATATGTCACAACAGCCCTGTAGACCTCAGTGGAGGGTTTTCCCGGGCTTTAGGATCCACTGTGCGTGAGGGTTTCCCCAAGTAGTACTACCCACATATTAAGTGCCCAGCCCCTGGGTTTATGATGTCGGTATGGTTATCTGGCAGCAAGTATCTTGTCACATCATAATAGTTCAATCACACACAACATGCATTCACCCCAAAACAGTTTAAACACAAAAAAGGGGAAGTACACGGAACTCACCTTGGCAGAGTATTATGTCACGTCACACAGTATTCCAAGTTGGGAGTCCATTGTGCATAGCACACAAGGTCCTTCGGCATCCTCGTTGACGGATCTTCGACTGATATTGACCAAGTCTTAGGTTTGACTTTTGATGACCGGGTCGACTACTCATGACCCGCCTCTAGACCCGAGAACAATCGGAGACCTACCGGTCTCCTCCTCCGTCACTCATCAATCCACCAGACATGACCTACGTATTATTGCCGAGCAGCCACCAAACATCTCAGAGACTATCATTATTACTCGAAACCATTACTAACATCAGACCCTTATCAATACCCAATAATCATCCCTTGAACTCAGACTAATACTAAATCGACAGAGGTTTCTGGGTATTTACCTTGCTAATCGAATATAGGTTAAAACCCACTGTCGGTCCATCACCCTTAAATGAGCAGCACCGTCCGGCTCGAACCCGTGCTGACGCCTTCCCTTCCGATTCCTCCCTCTCTGATCTATCCCTCACTCCCTCTCTCTACCGTATGTATATGTGTGTGTTTGGTTTTTTTCATGAGAACATGGTGTTTTGTGCGAGATGAAAATGCAAGATATTAAGGTGAGGGTTTGCATATAAGGGAAGCTCTGTAAGTGATGAGGATTTGTTGTGAGGACTATGTGATAAATCGTTATGCTTGGGTCTTTATATTTGTTATTTGATGACTTTTAACCATCCACGTATATTGTGTTAATGGGCGTTGGCTAGTCATGGGGAGGACAAGTGTCCTCCCCTGGTGACTAATCACAAGGGTAAAAGCGGGTTCGTTAACGGAACTAGCTCGTTATGTAACGTATGTCCATGTACAATACTTTATATATAATAGTACGGTTTTTAGTTTCATACCAAAATATGTAATTTATTATTCGATTTAGTCGTTTAATAATCATATGTTTTTAATAAAGCGCGAAAAAATTCTGGTCCTGAAACCGGGGTGTTACATTCTCCCCCCGTTAATGGAATTCCGTCCCCGGAATTATTTTCGAGCTATCTCTTGTTATATATCAAGTACATTCCGTACTTAGATTCTGCTTTCCGATCCACGTGCCTGGGCCCTTTCCTAATTTAAGTTATACCTTTAGTGATTCCATATTAAACTTCGTATTACGTTCTCAAAGTTCTTACGTAACCACTCATATTGTGGTTGTATTTACTTCCCGTGCTAGAGCATATTTATCTATCTTATGCGAGTTTATATGTATATCACTCTCTACTAGGTTTTGGGTACTAACACAATAGTTACAATTTATCAGGATCCTTCTAGATTTATTGGCATGGTAGAAATTCTCTTAACATTGATCACCAGATAAAGGTTGGAATCAAACACAACGTTAAAGATCAAGTTTTAAACGAATGGTTTAAACTATTAGCAAGAGTGAGGTTTGTACATGGTTTAATTCCCAGCCCATTTTCGATGCACCGTAGGTGTTTATATATAGGGTGTACCGCAGCCAACCCACCACACCTTTGATAACCTCGAAAAGGTACTAAAAATTTCAGAGATTCAGATTTGTTTTTGGATTGAACTCTAGTCTTGTTCCCAATGCATCATTGATGTTTATGTATAGGGTGTACCGCAGCTAACCCACCACACCTTTGATGCCTCGAAAACGTACTAAAAATCTCCCCAAAACCTCAATTGAAACTGTATTTGAAACTATACCTTGTCGAGCAATCCTACGTTTTTTTGGGGGTGGGGGGGAATCTAGTTCCTAAGAACTTTTCTTAGTGTAAGTTGACTACCAAATGGGGTCGTATAAGTGATGGAAAAGTTGACAATTGTGCAATAAAGGTGTCATGATTAATCTAATCTATGGTTCTTACGGTTTTTTTTTTATCAAGAATTCTTATGTGTACTCCGATAGTTATTTATTCTTAAGAACTGTACTTTAATTTAGGTTATCTTCCGAGATGGGTCTCATATAAGGCTTTATTCTTAGAGCCATGTATTATTCTCATAGGCTTTTATACTTAATATTGAGATTACTTCTGTCTGAATCGTCCTGCAAAATTTGTGGAATTCTTAAACCTTCGTAATTTCAATGAGAAGTGGTATAAAGTAAGGTGGCAAATAGTCCGGAAAACATGGAAAAATTAAACATCAAAGCGCGTTATGTTGCTCTTAAACATACTAAGAGCGCAACAACATTTCTTGGGTAACTTAAGCCATAGCTTCTCATATGGTCGAGTTGTTATCTCTGAAGATTTTTCCCTATTAAACTTTGACCGTGTTTCTATTCCTGACAAATATTTCTTATAATAGTTTATCATAAAATGTATTCGCTACCCCCGTTAGAACCTACCTTGACATTTCCCACATGTTTCATTCTAATAAATCGTCACTAAATTACGAGATTACAAAACTTATTCCAAGATTTTGCCACTATTCTATTGATAACATGAGGCACTAAAGTGATGGAACATATACTAAATCCTACAGTTGCCTCATGTAGCGCTTGCTCCTAGCTCTTTGAATCGCTAGATATATCATTCACGGTCTCTCTGGAAGCAGCCTCTTTATCCGTAAGGATAAGGGATAAGGTTTGCCTACATCTCACCCTCCCCAGACCCTACTCTTAGCTTTGCTAAGTGTGGGATTTACTGGGTAAGGTTGTTGTTGGTGGTTGATTGATACTTGGGAATCATTTTTCTAAGATCTGCCATGCGATTATGAATCTAAGACTATATTCTTGACTTAAATTCCACGGGGACTGATATAAATCATATCTGAATAAAGGAGTCTAGTAATCAATGGTTCATTCTCTTATCTTTGATGTAACTAGTAACACCGAAAGGAATTCAACCTATACATCCGCATGAACCATACAATCGAAAAAAACTACTTGATTTGAAGGCAAACTTACATATTATGAATTTGCTAAAGTTATTCAAAGTTCACCTGGGCGTTTCGGGTTGTTTCAATTTGCATTGCCGAGTTTTGGCGAGGTATTTGGCTCCCATAGTTAGCTCACATCCTAGTCATGGAAAGTTAGTTGAACATAATACCATTCACTAATGATCATAGAATGCGTATATAAGTACTTTTTATAGGCATGGAAATGTATATACACATATATATACTATTACTAAACAAGTCCGTAACATGTACAACGAGCTCTAGTCACATAGATATATCTTGTGTTTTCATTCCATAATGTATCAAGCCTTTTTTTGTAACTTCATTGTAGTCCATTTTCAAACCTAGATTTGTAGTTATCTTGGTTGACACCTCTAACGTTGGCGACTCCTCGATTTCTTAGAACTTTTACGTGCCTGTAAATTCACAATTACATGACGTCAAATGTAATCGTCAATTTACCTCACAGAATCATTCTAGTAATCTCCGTTGTAGTCATCATTTCACATATCACACAAAGCTTGTATATTGGTCACTGGTCCTAATTTCCGGTAAGCAGTCTGGCGTGTTCAGGTACTCAAGTTTTATCTTATTTTGCCAACACTTTATTTGGTCTTATATATTTCCAAGACATTTCCAATCTAATTTGTCTTAAAGCCTTAAATGCTAAGTTCTCTAAGTGGTCCTGGTGTGGTATTGGATATCTGGATATATCCAATTTTGCTACAACCGTTGCCCTGATACCAACTGTAACAACCCGACCCATGGGATGTCGGTTGGGATGCCGTTGATATCAAAATTGCACAACGAAAGCAACCAATGACTATTATAAATGTTTATACAATCTCTAGTTTAAAAAATAGTATAAATAATATATAAATAAATTAATGTCTGTTGTAGGGACGAAACGCGACGGCGTCGAAACAGCTGCGAGGTGTATTCCACTAATCAAACCAATCTCTATTTGTGCTTAACTTTATATCTATACTCATCAACCCTTATAGTCCGAATCTCTACAATCCTTACTTCTAATCCGCATCACATAAACATAATCTGTATGCTTCCTGTATATCCAAATGCAGTACCTAAACACATGCTTAAAAGAGTTAAGTTAGTAATTATACTGGTGAGTCCGTATAAGTATTTAAGCTAACACAAAACAAGTTTAACATTTTATAAACACGTTTACGAGTTCACACAACACAACACATGGTGATGTACAAGCGACATCTCAATCCTAACCACCGAATCCATCTACTACCATTATGGATTCACCTAGCAAAATATATGTCACAACGGCCCTGTAGACCTCAGTGGAGGGTTTTCCCGGGCTTCCGGATCCACTGTGCGTGAGGGTTACCCCAAGTAGTACTACCCACATATTAAGTGGCCCAACCCCTAGGTTAATGTGTGTCAGTATGGTTATCTGGCAGCAAGTATCTTGTCACATCAAAATAGTTCAATCACACACAAGCATGCATTCACCCAAAAATAGTTAAACACAAAAAAGGGGAAGTATAAGGAACTCACCTTAGCAGAGTATTATGTCATGTCACACAATATTCCAAGTTGGGAGTCCATATGTGCTTAGCACACAAGTCCTTCGGCATCCTCTTGTTGACAGGATCTTCGACTGATATTGACCAAGTCCCTAGGTTTGACTTCTGATGACCGGGTCGACTACTCATGACCCGCCCCTAGACCCCGAGAACAACCGGAGACCTACCGGTCTCCTCCCTCTGTCACTCATCAATCCACCAGACATGACCTACGTATCCTAGCCCGAGCAACCACCAAACACTTCTCAAAGACTATCGTTATTACTTGAAACCATTACTAACATCGGACCCTTATCAATACCCAATAATCATCCCTTGAACTCAGACTAATACCAAATCGATAGAGGTTTCTGGGTATTCACCATGCTAATCGAATATATGGTTAAACACACTGTCGGTCTATCACCTTTGAATGAGCAGCGCCGGTTGGCTGGAACCCAATGCTGACGCCTTCCCCTTCCGATTCCTCTCTCTCTCTCTCTGATCTATCTCACTCTCTCTCTACCGTATGTATATGTATGTGTTTGGTTTTTCATGAGAACATAGTGTTTTGTGAGAGATGAAAATGCAAGATATTAAGGTGAGGGTTTGCGTATAAGGGAAGCTCTACAAGTGATGAGGCAATTACTGATGAAGGCTTTATGCATGAGGTAGGAAAACCTCAGTACCAAGAAAAAGAGGTTCATGAGACAACTAGGTTGGGCCTAGCTCATGCTACAACTAATGATGTCCTCATTGAGATTTCTCAGTGATTTAGATGATTCCATTAGTTTGGATGATGAATCAACTATTCCACAAAATTAATTAATGGCCGCCTATGAAGGTCCTGAACCTAATGTATCTGTACTCAAAGTGATAGTCACAGAAGATCAGGTTAAAGACCACTTGAGCCCTAATTCCCCTAAAGTGGCATCCCCGTTCACACTGAGGATCACCTTAAAACTCACCCTCCAAAACCAAAGCCAACCAAATCTCTAGGTCATCTAGCATAGACCTGAACCACCTATGCAGCCAAGAAGGTCCCTTATACCAGATGGTCCATCAACTCATATCCTCTCATCTTCAAACATTTACAACTGCTATGGAGTTGAAGAACAAAACACAGATTGAGATGATCAACAATGCCATGCATCACAAGCTTGGGGAGTTGTCCAGAAGAATAGAAAACAGAAGACAACTTGCTCACTTAACTGGTGTGACACCTCCTGCTCCTTGGTTTCTAGAAGTGTATGAAGCCAAAAGGGTAGAAGTCTAAGGAACCTGAAACTGTGTCTCTTGAAAGCTGCAAAAGAGCTAGAGAAGCACAGAATCTCAAGGATGCTAAGAAAGAATCTACCATGACAAGACAAGAAAAAGCCTTAAAAGAAAGAGCAAATGGTATGAAAAACAAGAGAGACTCCTTAGAGAAAAAGCTGAAAAGTCTTCACAAGGCCAAATTGGAGAAACTGCTGAAGACCTTCCTGAAAGTACTGAAGACAATCCTTCAGTAGTTGGTGTTCAGACCAACCTTCAGTAGTTGACACTCCCTTTTCTCAATAGAAGAAGTTTCTAAGGAAATTGAACCAATCCCAACTGAAATACCAAAGCCTTTACCCACTCTCCCAAATTTGTGCTAAACCATACTCCTATTTTAATTCTCAGAAGAACAGATTGAGCAGAGTTTAATAGCAGCAAAGAAGAAGGATATGGAAGACGAGGCATGGAACAGCCTAGAAGCAAGGGATGACTTAAGCTTTAATGATAAGCTGATAGCTTATGAAAAGAAATTGAGTGAACTAGAAGAACAAGATAGAATTGCTGAAGAAGATAAAAGGCAACAACAGATGAACTACATATGCAAGCATAGCAAAAGAAAGAAACATTCACTCAAAGGGCTCTCAACCACTAAACTAAAAAGAAGGGCACAACTTGTATCTGACAGGCTAGCCATAGATAAAGAAAGGAAAGAGAAAAGAGCCTAAATAATTCAAGAATTGGGAGAGAATGACTATGGTTCAAAAGCTCAACTATCTAGGTGGAAAGAAGACATTCTTATGGACTAAAAGATTCAAGGCCAAAAAATTAGCTAACCCAGAGAAGTTTAAAACATCTGAGGTTTCACAACCTTTAGTAGTTTTAACTTCTGATCATTTAAAGAAACCTCCAAGGCCTGCTGCCAAGAAAAAGTCAGAGGAACCAGTCAAAACAACAAGCTTCAAAATGGTCTTACTAGAAGGAAACACGGTGGTACATGATGACTTTGTTGTTGAAGAAAAACCTCTACTTACACAATTCAGGGATCCTTCTACATTTTCCTATCAACTACAACAAACCATAACAGAAAAACAGCATACCAAGGTAATCACTGAACATCATCTTCCTACTCCTAGTGATCAACTTGATATTGTTAACATTGAAAAGTGAAGGAAATCCCACCTGATGGTTACTAGAATTGAAGACACCCCTCAATCAGGTTAAACCAAGAAAAGGGCATTGTCCCTTTTACTTTAGACTTTGACCAATCTAAAGTGATCATAGTGAAATGGTCCTTCATTGATACAAGCTCAGTGTTGGTGACAAGAATAGATCGTTCAAGCAAGGTCTTTAAAAACACAACAGAACTGAAGAATCTATCTACCAAAGACCTTCTCACAATTCAACATCTTAAACCCACAAGAGGATCTCTTACTGAACAACAAGATCACCATCTCAAGATCTCCATGGTTGCAGAATATGGAGAATGCTTGAAGAAAGAGAAAAGACAAAATAAAAGATTAGATAAGGTTTTGGCTTCATCAATCCAGGGGGAGATTGTAAGGACAAAGAGGATTGACGAAACCACTTTTGATACCTTAGTCTAATTCATATTCTGCAATATTATTCTAAGTACAGAAACTGCTGAAGAAGTAGATTGAAAGTACTGAAGAAGAAAATATCAAGTACTGAAGAGTAAAGACCAGATGTTCTGAAGACGAACCAGACAAAGTCTCTAAGGAACTACTGAAGACAAACTACTCATTAGTAGTTTGTCACTCATCAGCTGTTTTGATATAAGCTTCCCACCGCCCTTATACTTCAGTAGTTTAGTATTATATTGTTTTGTTAAAGTTTTTTGTACAAGTTCCAATACTACAGCCTGTTGTGGTATTGTTTAGTATTATCTTTAACTCAACTTTGTATGTATTTATCAGTCTATAAATAGATGGGTTAATCCCACTATTTTAGACATCGATTTTGTACTGAAATCCTTCAAAGGCTTTTAATAGAAAAACCATTTCATAAATTTGAGAATCTTTCACAACACTTATTACTGTTGTATGCATTCAACTGTTTAGATTCTCATTAACTGCTTTAGATCATTAAATCCAGGGGGAGTAATAACTCCTGTTAAAAGTGAAACTTTAACTTGAACACTTTTCTTATTCCACTACAATCTGATTTGATATATTTATAACACACAAGTGTTCATGAATAAGAACTGTTAAAATAAACTGATCCAACAAACACCTACTCACATATGTCGCTACCCCGTACTTCATGGCTGGCCACCAATAGTTCTTCGTGAGCTCTAGATACCTTTTGGTTGCCCTCCATAGATGAATAGAATAGCGGGTTCTTGTGTGCCCCTCATTCATGATTTTATCCCTAAATCCACCTTATCGAGGTATCCACATATGCCCTTTCATGAACATAACCCCGTCTCCATTACTTTCCAAAAGTCCCTGTTGCCCCCACATACGCTCATCCGCATCCACTCCATCTGTAAGCCTTCGTTCTGAACACTAGAGATCTGTTTCACTATACCTGGCTTCAAGATAAGCTAACAAGACTTCACCCGAATGGGTTTAGGCCTCTCCTTTCGGCTCAACGCATCTGCCACCACATTAGCCTTCATTAGGTGATACATAATCTCCACATCATAGTCTTTGATCAACTTTACCACCAGTGCTGCCTCATGTTAAGATCTTTCTGCTCAAAGAATACTTCAAACTCTTATGGTCGGTGTAGATAGTGCAAGTAACCCCATATATGTAATGTCTCCATAGCTTAAGCGTAAAAACAATGGTTGCTAACTCCCAAATCATGAGTCGGGTAGTTAACCTCGTGAGTTTTTAGCTGGCGTGAGGCATAATGCTATCACCTTACCACGCTGCATATAGTACACACACCGAGACCCTTGAGTGACACGTCTGAATATACCACTAAGTCTCCAGTCCCATCCAGCCAAGGCTAGGATCGGTGCATGTGTCAACCTTTTCTTCAGTTCAAGAAACGCGTTCTCCTGGTCCGAGTTCCAAACAAATTTCGCCTCCTTCTTAGTTAGTTTAGTCAATGCGGAAGCTACCTTGGAGAAATCATGTATGAACCTCCGATAATAACCTGCCAAACCCAAGAAGCTACGAGTCTCAGATGTTGATTTTGGTGTCACCTAGTTCATCATTGCCTCCACCTTCGTGGGAATCTGCCACAATAACCATCGGATTTAATGACATGAGCCATAAAACTGAACCTCACGCAACCAGAAAGCACACTTTGAGAATTTAGCGTAAAGTTTCTCATTCCTCAAAGTTTGAAGAACTCTTCAAGATGTAGAGCATGATCTTTTTCACTTTTGGAATATATGAGAATGCCATCAATAAAAACATTAACTGAACAAGTCGAGCATCGGCCTACACACCCGGTTCATCAAATCCATGAATGTCGCAAGCGTGTTTTTCAGATCAAAGGACATCACCAAAAACTCGTAATGCCTATAACGATACGAAAAGCCATCTCGGTACATCCTGCTCTCTCGTATTTTCAGTTGATGGTAGCCCGATCTGAGATCAATCTTTGAGAACCAACTAGCTCCTTGGAGCTGATCGAACAAGTCATCAATCCTTGGTACAAGATACCTATTCTTCACTGTCAACTTGTTTAGTTGCCTGTAATCGATACACATCCGCATTCTGCCATTCCTTCTTTTAACGAACAAAACCAGCGCACCCCAGGGTGAGATACGCGGTCTAATAAACCTCTCTTGAGCAAATCCTCCAACTTAGATGAGAGTTCTTTCATTTCTGCAGGTGCAAGTCGGTAAGGTGCCCTGGCAACAGTTTTAGCTCCCGGCATGTGGTCTATCTGGAATTCAACCTCATAGTCTGGTGGTATCTTTGTCAAATCATCAGGAAATACATCCGGGTAATCCCGCACTACGGGGACATTCCCTAGCTTAGGGATATCAGCCCCCACATCCAAGACTTGCGCCAAATACGCCTTACACACCTGTGCTGCAACATTTTTCCTGCCTTAAGCATAGAAACAACCCGAGGTAATGAGCAACTACCATCCCCATGAACAGTAATACGACCCCGTCAGGAGCTGTAAGTTGCACTAGTTTCTGCCCGAACACAATGTGAGCATCCACGGTAGCTAGCCGATCCATCCCAATAATAACATCAAAACAACCTAATGGCATCAAATTGTTATTTTATTTCAACGGAATTTCAATAGCCAAAGTAATGATTACAGACGTAGAACTTATTTAATTTATGTTTATATTACTTGAACGTTAATAATAATAGTTACAACAATTTTAAATTATTAAAAAGACTTTTCCATTATTTGTGTTTCACTCTATAAAAGGGCGTAATATCCGTATTATACTAAGTATTATGGCCAATATCTGTCATCTTTACCTGTAATTTTCTGATTGGGAAATGGTAATGAATGACAATTGTTTGATAACATCTGTTGTCAAGTCAATGGATGCTGTAAAACAAAGTATATAGACTAAATGAGGATAGCTTTCAACACTTATAGACATTAGTTAGTGTCTTGACTGTCAAAGTAATGATTACGTTTTTTAATTTTGTTTATTCATGTTTATATTTCTTGAATGTTAATTATAATTGTAACAATAATTCTAAATTATTAAAAATATTATTCTATTACTTGTGTTTCTCTTCGTATATCACTCTGTAAAAGGGCTAAAAATAGCTATTATAGTTATGTATATAGTCAAGATCTGTTCCACATGGTCAATTCTGATTGGAAAATGTTAATGGATGACAGTTGTTTTGAACATCCATTGAGAAGTCAACAGATGTTGTAAAACAGAGTATATAGACTAAAATGAGAATACCTTTCATTACTGTAGACTTGGTTAATGAGATAGTTAATTTATCTCAACAGAAGCTCGAATGCCAAGTTAATGATTAGGATTTGAAGCTTAGTTTATTTAATTTATATTGGCTCAATGTTAATTATAATAGTAACAATAACTTTAAATTATTAATAATATTATTTTATTATTTTTGTGTTCCAATTGTGTTTCACTTTATAAAATTAATGTTAAAATGCCTAACTATAGTAAAAGTATAGATGGTTTATTCACCTATAAAATGGGGAGAAAATCCCTATTGTCAGCTTGCAACATTTATATCCCTTGAAACATTGTCACTTTTCAACTCTCTATTCTATATGCATAATAATATTACGTTCAAATGTTCTCCCACCAGTCTTCATGAAAATTCTTACAATCAAAGAAAAATGTATTGCCAACAATCTGTTGGTAATGAAGTTGGAATTGGTGTTCTTGGAAGATTCTTACCATCAAAGAAAAATATTATTATATCATTCCACACATCCAAAGACGGTCTAAATATGATATGGGTTTTATAGTGAAACCCATATGTCTTCGATTTATTTAAGAAATGGAAGCCAAGATCATCCTCTAGGTTTTGTTTTGTTTATAAGACCCCCAAAACCGGGTGTCAAACATTGGCATAACAAAAACTAAATCATATTTTAAAATACTCAAAAGAAGTCTTATTTTATTTTCAGAAAAACACGCAGTAGAATATCAATAAGTTTTAAGTTATCCAAACATGAAATACCCATAATGGGTTGAAACATATTCATATGATAAAAATAAAATCTTAAATTATAGAAAATAATTTTTCACGCAAAAACGCAACCGTTCTTTATTTGAAATGTCAATTGCTACCGAGTAGTTTTCCATAGCATGCTAAGGCGTCCCTTTTATTCTTCGAAAACCTAAAATCAATCTAATATGCACGCAAAGACAAACGAGCTGAGTGAATTCAAGTTTTTATAAAATTTTTAATAATAATTAAATTATCAAAAATAAAAGTTAACAACATACTTTAACCTTAGAGTTAACAATAACCGCATTCCCGCCTATTTGTCACAAAACCATAACAAGTCTACACAAGCGCACACCACCTAATTGACTCGAACCAAAACTATAAATCAGAGCAGACATATACATTAACTATCATAACTCAATTTAAAATACTAGGTAATCGTCATACACGGTTATATATATATATAATACACACACTATATTAATATGGAGATAGGAGGGACAAAAATAGTCATTTGCCAATTTATTAAAAGGTACAATGTATTGATGCTTGATGTACAACAGATTAATGCTGCAACCTTAAAGATTTTTAAAAGGTGCAATTGTTGATGCATACTTCACAGCTCTTTGAAGCCAATGCAAACAAGCAGATATCACATGAGACAATAGGATTTTAGGTGGATAAATTTTCAATTCTTTAAAGTCCCGCTCCCCAATTCCACATAAACACATAATCTCTCTCTCTCTCTCTCTAGATTTGCAATGATGTGACAACAGTCAACAATCCAGGTCAACATCCATGCGCTTTTCATTTATTAATTGTCATTATATGTGCATCTTTACACATTTTACTTGAATGATACCCCCCAGTCTAGTGAATCATGAGTTATACAGAAAACTCAATCAAGAACTATGGTTTATGCATACAACACCGGACAAATCATCAATATTATCATATATCAACACCTAATGCATAAGACCACCACTCTCTAACACATGATAGCACTTTACTAACACCATGTACATCTATCATCAATATTATCATATATCAACACCTAATGACTCGTGTATGTAACTTGTAAGCATAATACATGTTAATGTCGTCATTGAATGATCTACAATCTCATCAAAACCCTACCATATTTTGCTTAATGGCCGGACAAAAAACCCAAGCTAACAAGCCTTTTATCAACACTAAACCTATGTATATATACATATATGTACCATTGAACCAATAACTATATATATATATACATGAATGTACTCGGCTACAAACCACACAACTTGCACAAGTCCTTTTCACAAGCTTCACCAAAATAGAAACCAAGCATCATAAGGTGGTGAACTCTCTTCCTTTTCCTCTCCTCTTTCTTTTTGGCTGAACCATACCTTTCCACCTCCACATTTGTTCTTACCATTGGTAACCATATGAGACAATTTGAACCTTCCAATGATGAACAACTTACAACTCATGCTACATTACACTAAACTAGGCCTTAATTTTTGTGATCACAACATCCATAAGCATGATCCTTACCCAAACAACCTCTCTTTCCCTCTCTTCCGGTCAACCACACACGACAACAACCAAAACAAACAAAACCCCTAGTCGAAAGTGACATAACAACATAAGATCTTGTACTTGATCAACCCACAATCATCCCTTTTTCCTTTGACCACCTCATGACCACCCAAGAGCAAACAAAAAGGTCCTTATCAACGCTTGCACCAAAATACCCATAACAACTATGAAGCACCCCTCCCCATGAGACTAAGACATCTATATTTGGCTAACAAACAAACATTCCTTCTTCTTTTCTTTTTCGTGGCAACCGAGGGGAACAAGACACACAACTAAGTGATGATCATTAATAGATTTTGTCCTTAATACACATGCATGACACTAAAAGACAATGGTTACTTCACTTGCACAAAATTAGATCTTGTTTAGACAAGTACTCACCTCCATAGACTTAATCCATTCCAAAACAAGAAGATTTCCTTTGCTCCATCATTCGGCCAATCCTAAGGAACATCACAATCACCTATCACAATCACTCAAATGTCAAGGATTACACCAAAGAAGGATTAAGACAAAGATTGAAGCAAACCCAAGAGGAGTTAACTTGCCATTCCTTTACTAAACCCCACACCAAAATTGGCTAAACAAAAATCCTAAAGCATCGTCCACATTCATTAATGGTTCACATTAATGGGTGCCCCGCTTGTATGATAAACAAAAACCCACAACTTACGATGTCTTTAAATAAATCATAGGGCAAGTACTATCCAGACAATAGTAGCTACATAATTCGGCTTCACTAGATCACAAGCATCCCTACCAGGTGAGTTTCACTACTCTTTTCTCAAAGCATACGCCTCGGATGAGACAACTTTCTAAACTTTTCATAGTCCGGTTTAGGACTACTTTACACATCCCGGGTTTGGGGTGCAATGATTCACTGGGTGAATCTGCTTTCACTAATTCATGCTTATGTCCTTGATGAACTAAACCAACTCTATCATTGAAGTCCTTCTAAATACCGAATGAGTTGCCGGATGGCAAGCGGGTTACTAGTTGATATCGCTATTAGGTCGCACAAACCTCACATCGTGCTGGGAGCATGGTGTGAACTATAACTTAACAATTATTATCATTGTTGATAGACAATGATGCAAGGCACTTACTCCCTATTATGGGATTTCATAGTTTAGCATTTCGGTATTATCGGTGTTAGTTATCATGAGTGGGTTAGCTACCCCTGGCATGTGAATTAGTTGATTACTCATTTTACGTGGTCTAGGAGACCTACGCATTTACCTTACTTTGTGAACTCACCAACTTTATGTTGACACAACAAAAAAAAACATGCTTTTGCAGGCACTAGTTTCGAAGCACGAGTAGGGCATGCATCATGTAGCAACATTAGGATATGGTCACTTAAAACTATTTCGTATGTTTAATTATCTACTGTGGTTATGGACGCATTGTTATGCGCAGACTATTTGTTTAACAATTTTCGTTAATTTCACTTCCGCAACTATTTGTATGTTTGGTTATTTATATAACTTGTTTTTACAATAATGAACTAAATGGTTTGGGCATTTGGAGTCGTTCATTATGACTTATGGCTATGGGATCCTAATATGTCACGCGCCTCGCGGTATAAACCCCGCAGTAGAAATTGAGGGTGTGACAGAGAGGTGAGCTTACCAGGTCGGGAGACCCTCAAAATAACCTCAAGAACACAGTTGTTTGTACAGCTTTTGCGATAACAGTCACCTCTAGAAAATGTTATAGCAATTCTAAGTTAAGCATAAGTGCGCAACTCAAACAAACCATTTAAATAAAGATAACTATTTTTCATACCAGGTTCCATCTGATCCTGAAGCAACACCATTGTTTTTGTCATTGATTTCTCTTAAAAGTTTACATCTCTTTTTTTACTTTACTTTTTCTCCACATCATTTTAAATAGTCTTTTTAAAGTAATTTTAGGAAGCTGAGTAGGAAAAATCGTGTCCACGGATTCGATACTCGGTACATGCACATTTCTATACTATACACGATAGGTACGCTTGCCTGTTGTGCTGGGTCTTGAACGTTGAGCAACTATTGTTTTAAACTATAAATTTAAAACTTTTGAAGTAGCTAACTGTTTTCCCCAACTTACTTACCTTTTCATCACCACACTTAGCATATCTCTCGGGATTTGCTCTTTTTGAAAAGAAGTTAAGTTTTTTATTGAAAACCAGCACGCATCACCAGCTGCAAAAAAATTGAATGTTAAAATCTCAGCGAATTAGCTGAAGTATAGTAAATAATCATGATATGTATTATGATGATTAAAATAATAATAATAATCATAATAATTATAATAATAATAATTATAAAAGTTTAAAAAAGTAATACCAGCCGATCTTTTGTTCCTGGCGAATTTTGAATCTTTGAGTAAAAGAAATCACCAAGAGCTTTGGCAGATCTTGATAAAAGTAAATAACTCGAAAGGTTGACAAATTTTTCTTCATATTGAAATAAAAGCATACTCCTAGGATTCAAATTTAAATATTGAAGCATTCCCCTTCCACCCTGCAGGTAATAGTATTTTGATATTTTGAAAATCTTTATATAAAAATCTCTGCCATGCAAAGTCCTGATCTTTACTTCTTTGTAAGGATAGTTGTATTGTTCAATCCAAGTTTGATACTGGCCAGGCAAGGGCTAGATATAAAACAACAGTAAATTTAAGAAAATAATTTATATCCCTATATATAAAAATAAAAAATATAAAGTATGAGTGAGTTACTAATGAAGCGTGATTCTTTAAACCAGATTTGATAATAAAGCCATACACCACATCAATTATGTGTATTTAACATATAAACATCCATAAAAATAATTGATTTGTAAGTAATAAAAAAAGTGTTCCATGATGAAATAAAGTTTTTCATGATGAAATCAATCTACAAAACGGTAAAACAACAGCAAAATCCTAGATCACTTAGGCCAGCTTCGATTGACTGATACAGATTGATATGAGTTTACATGTATTATCTAAATAAAAACCTAACTATCGATCAACACAAACAAACAGAACAAAGGAATCTCATCCAAATTCAATCAATAACCTAAGAAACATCTTATTGATCATCAAAAACTTCAAACAACAATCCATAAACTCATATAAATCCTACAACGCTTGTGCAGACGAAATCACACACAATGCAATGACTACTCTGATCACATATTAATTCATTCAATTAAAAATTCGTAATGCAATTCAAGTTAGGGTAAAAATATTAGATATGATTGAATGGAAATAAACTCGGACTGTGTTTTTGTTAGGTTACCTGTTTCATCTAAATCGAACCCTAACTATACTTCATCACAAACTATCATAAATCTAAAAAAGGAATCCATAAACCAGATTTGAGCTAATGTCATCTAAATTAAATCAAAATAACCTAACAAAAACGATTATGTGTAAAAAATAACCTAATTACAATTTCATATCTTAGCTGATCTCTGCAACATTGGAAACTAATGTTCAATTTCTAATTTAAAAAAATTAAACTAACTCTGTAAAAAACTGATCATCACCTACACAATTCCACAAACATAGTGCAATCAAAGAAATAATCATATCAAAGATTAGATTTTAATAAACAACAAACAGAGCAAGAACAAAATATAGACGCGGTGAAGGGGTTTCGATGATTACGTTATCTGATTTAGTGAAAAAATGATGAAAGATCAGCGTATAAAGGATGAATCAGCCGTCGATGATAGTACAATCGAAGAAATAAACGTAGCAAAGTTAGATTTTAATAAAAAAATAGAGCAAGAAGAAAATATAGATTGTGTGAAGAGGATCGATGATTACCCAGGATAAAATAGCAGGGTTATAGAGGATGAATGATCCGTCAACATTACTTGGAGAATATAAAGACTAAGATTGTATTAGGGTTTTGTTAAAATTAGGGGGAGATGGTCGTTTGCTTAGAAAAAGAAAAAGGGTTCTGGGAATCACTTCCCAGTATTACGAATGTAGTGGAGTTTTAAAATATAGGTTTTGGTTATTAAATGTCATTAAATGTATTTTACTTTAAAAAATGAGAAAAAAGAAAAATCTAAGATGGTGTCATGTGCCCTAGGGACAAAAAATTGAAGTAGGGAGAATCAAGTGACATGTTGCATGATTGAGGTTTATTTATTAGGTGTTATAGATATAGATATAGATTTAACAAACTAGAATTTGCGTAGGTAACGATTTTATCTATTGGTTATAGAATTTTTTAAATTTGCTTTCGTATTTATTTACTCTTAATTTTACGACGACGTAGTTTTTCTTTTGTAATTACAGAAATACCACATCAATGTTTGTGCTGCAGCCCATCGCTTACGCTACCAGTTTTAACTTTTTTTTTTTGAAAAATGACTTTCGTTAAACAAAAACACGGACAAACTATCCCGAAGGCGGAGATTGCAAGCCGAAAACCAACATACAAAGCCAATTACATTACATCAACGTTACTCCATTTATCCCAATCAACTACACCACCTTTTAACCTATGTTTATGTTTATACCATAAAAAGCCTAAAGCCTTGATATCAGCGATCAAGTCACCCACGATCAAATCCGTGGCATTGAAAACTTTTTCATTCCTTGCCTTTCAAAGCCGCCAACATGCTATGTAACACCCCAACCGATGGCGGAATCATCGAGGTGTCACGTAGTGACGATTGTTCAATAGCTCATGGACTAAAAGTATAAATATTGATACGTTGTTTAAGTAGTTTATTACATGAAAAGAGATACAAGATACAATGATTCAAACTAACAATCTAAACTGAAATACAATGAATCCAAAATCTAAGTATAAATTCCAAAAGCTAAAAAGGCGTCTCAAAAACAACCTGAAACATGTACCAAATAATATAGGTCAATACAAAAATGTATTGGTGAGCATATCCTGTTTGAATACATATAGTCGAAAAAGTGTTTAGCAATTCATGTGTTGTATACCGTTTGCAAATATGTAATAAGTATCCGGGTCAAAACCAACCCTATGAAAGTGAAATGAAATTTATATATAGTATGCGCTATTAGTATTGAAATACATAGCAATGACCAAGGTCTGTCAACAGAGTCACAAGGGGTATATATACCATAGTACTATTCATTGAAATGCTAGGCCGCAACGGTTAATGATTTTGACATGTCATAGATACACACAAGTAAACACATAAAGCAAACACGTGAGAATTGCATTTAATGAAAGAAAAGCATTTAGTCATAGTGTACATGAGTAGCCCCAAAAGAGTAAAACATGAAAAAGGGGAAAGATATACTCACATTGATTTGTGATGATCGACTTGCAAGAATTTAATCAGAAATAAGTAAATTAAGCTTGATCAACCTATGTTTTCATTATTAAAGATTATGAGAAATAGTTTGACTATACAATTCTTTGGCTTGTCGATTATCCGGCGAGATAGAGACCTTACGATTCAATTTATTAGTCCCATGAGTACAATAGATTCAAAAAAAAAAAAAAACACATACTATGATTTACAAATTTGGTTAATGAATAATAGTATCTAACTTATTTTCCTAAAACTAAGTGCTACGTAGTATGCAATATGTAAGTCATATTATGAATTATTATTATTATGATTTTAAATTATGAACCCTCTTGAAAAGCACTTATAACCATCACTTTTTGTATAACACATGTATCATTTCAAACTTTTGAACAAAATCCGTTTTAAGTTTCCTATCACTAGTTCAATTTCCAAAACAGATTTGTGTGATTCCAGTAGAACGACCTAAGTAATGCAAAGTTTCAAAATAGTTTAAGCCTATAGTTCTTAGTCGCCCGAATAAATCGGACCAAAGCTTAATCGTACGATAATCAAGAGTGTGGTTAAATCTTACCTCAGAGATAAGCGGACAAACAGATTAGTTTCGCAAAGATGATTAGTTGATAGGGTATAGCACGAATAAATGGCGGCATGAACAAACGACAACAATCAAGTTTGTTTGTTGCCGACCTTGGTGCGACAACGTGCGGCAAATAGTTTGTGTTCTCCATGGTGTTGCTGCTCCTCGGAAGTTGGTTGCAAACAAAAAATCCATGGCGGCAATTGATGGTTGCTCGTTGTGCACGGCAGCAGAGCTCGGAACGGAAAATGTAGGGTGTGTTTAACTGGCGATGTGCTACGGTTGAGGAAAGGTATATATAGGCTCCATTATTTTAAGATGAGTTAATTTCCATTATTAGAGTTATGCCTTGATTAGAAAACGATCGGTAAGGGGCTGTTTGGTTGATTAAGTGCTGAATCATTAAGATGGTCTGAATGGTTAAGAGGCTCTGAATGGTTAAGAGCTGAATCATTCAGCATCCTTATTAGCTTAATGATTCAGCACTTAATCATTCCATTCAGATGCTGAAACAAACAGTCTGATTTATGTAGGCCGGTTACAAGAAGTCGGAACATTGACGTTACTAAAAATAATATCCTCGCCAAGTTGCAGGATTGTTTCGAATGTATGCATTTAATGCATTCATTGCATTATTCTTTCATCAATTTGACAATAAGTATTATTATTTATTATCATTTTTTTAGCCAAAATATATTATGTTTAAATAATTTTTTCAATAAATATATATATAGGGTAGGGATCCTAAGAGAACCAACCCCCTATTTGAGAACTGAGAGAACCATTCTGGGCCACACATTTCATATAAAGGCAAAAAAAAAAAATTTTTTTTTTTTTTTTTTGCTTTAATCGCACATTTTTATGCAAGGAAAAATTTTTTTTTTATTTTTTTGAATTTTTTTTTCATTTATACATATGTGTATATGTCAATTATACATATGTGTATATAGCAATTATACATATGTGTATATAGCATTTTTCAGCTATACATATGTGTATATTTCAGTTATACATATGTGTATATTGCATTATACATATGTGTATAATGCAATTATACACATGTGTATACTGAAAAAAAATACAAAAAAAATAAAAAAAAAAATTTTCTTCTTACATATAAAGCAGCGATTTTGCAAAAAAAAAAAAAAAAAAAAAAAAAAAAAAATTTTTTTGCCTTAGAGAAATGTGTGGCCCAGAATGGTTCTCTCAGTTCTCAATTTGGGGAAAGGTTCTCATTTGAACCAAATCCTATATATATATATAATAATCGGAATAACTCAACTTTTATTAGGTTCGAAAACATAAGGACTAGTTTTGACAACTTGAAGAAAGATAAGGGTAACGATGTCACATGCTAAGATGATAACCCCATGAAGTATAACTTTCTTATTCTAGGAAACGCCGCAAAGCTCGTGCATATTAACAAATCTTTAACGTGAAAAGCAAAATATCCGAATCCTACACCACCTTGATAACCCATTCCACACCCAAGCTAAGATACACATCCTATAAGTATTTGTTCCACCGTTTCTTTTTAGCTTTCAGACGTTTCTAAAAAACCACGTTATTCTTCCACACTCCCGTAAATGCGGTGTTGACCGGAGTCGTGCTCCAAGAACAACTTGTTCCATGAATCGAATTAATGACCTTTTCTCCACATCGCTTCCTGTTCATTATAGTATCTCTATAACCATTTACCAATCAAAGCGAAATTATTCAACTCCAAACTAGCAATGCCCAAACCTCCTTGTCAATCGGCTTAGTGATCACCTCCCACGGCACCCACGGCATTTTTCTAACCTCATCCGACCCTCCCCATAGAAAACGTCTAATCAAAGCTTCAAGCACATTAATAATCTTCCTCGGCACCTTAAATAAAGAAAAATAATATAGGGTAAGCTATCAAGAACCGATTTAATCCACGTCACACGGCCTTCAATAGACTTTGATAACCTTCTCTTAAACGCGTTCACAACCGAAATTTTTATTTAAACGGATTTCTGACCCAGTGAGAACCGAGTTTGGATTGATTTGGTTTAAGTTAAAAGCGGCCGACCGTTGACTTTGAACGTTTTTCATCTTACTTTTTAATTGGTTCAGATTCGACTCTCTTAAATACTTCTCAGAGAATGGCGAACAGGGTGTCCTTTTGTGCTACTATGATCTGGTATGTATATTGCTATTATTGTCTGGTAAGCTGATTTCTGTTGTTCTGTCCTTTCTAACATATTTGTTTGATGTGATGTTTGTGTTTTGATGAACTTAGATCTGTGAATCATAGATTCTGGTTGGATAGAATCGATCGACTTTAGCTGGTTTGTTTTTACGGTTTCAGTGATGTTTAGATCCGCCATTTTGGTATAAAGAAATAAATCAGCAGAAGCTTGAAGGAGCAGATAGTTGTATAAAATGTCCGACTCCGAGGATATTCAGCCTCTGGTGATTGACTATGGAACTGGAACGATGAAGGTTAGCATTCCGGATTTTATGAGTTTTTAATTGTATTCTTGTGCATTTGAAAGTACATGTATTGTAATAAATATGCAGGCTGGGTTTGCTGGTGATGATGCACCTAGGGCAGTCTTTCCTACTATTGTAGGTAGACCGCGGCACGCTTCCGTTATGGTCGGCGCTGGACAGAAGGAAGCCTATGTTGGATATGAAGCCCAGTCTAGAAGAAGTGTCACCAATTTGAAATATCCTATTGTGCGTGGTACAATTAGCAACTGGGAGGACATGGAAACGATTTGGCATCACACATTCTATAACGAGCTTTGTGTTGCTCCTGATGAGCACCCGTGCTGCTTACGGAGGCACTGTTTTGAATCCGAAACCAAACAGAGAGAAGATGGCTCAAATCATGTTGGAGACCTTTAATGTTCCTGCCATGTATCTTGCAAAAGGACTTGTTCTTTCTTTGTATGCAAGTGGTCGTATAACTGGTTAGTCTCTCACTGCTCTGTCGTATGATTCCAATTATTTTCTGCATTTATTAAATAGCATATTGTCATGTTGCAACAGGTATTTTGTTGAATTGTGGAGATGGTGTATCAAGTTCTGTCCCAATTTATGAAGGTTATGCACTTCCTGACAGCAATCATCTTGATTATGGAGGGCGTGATGTTACCGAATTCCTCATGAGGATCTTGACCGGAAGGGTTACTTGTTCACCACCATTGCTGAACGGGAAATTATCCGTGACATGAAAGAAAAGCTTGCGTATGTGGCCCTAGACTATGAGCAGAGCTTGAAAACGCAAGAAATAGCTCATCTATAGAAAATAATTATCAATTACCTGATGGAGAAGTTATTTCAATAGGAGCAGAGAGATTTCGTTGCGCGGAGGTTCTGTTCCGGCCATCGTTGAATGGAATGGAAGAAGATGGTATTTCATGAGATGACCTACTGGTCTATCATGAAAAGTAATATTAATTTAAGGAAGGATCTTTATGAAAACATTTGTGCTTTGTGGTGGTTCGACCATGTTCCCTGGTATCGTTGACCGTCTGACCAAGGAAAATCACGGCTCTTGCCCCTAGTGGCATGAAGGTAAGGTGGTTGCGCCCAGAAAGACACTACTCAGCCTGGATTGGAGGATCAATCCTTGCATCTCTCAGCACATTCCAACAGGTAAACTTTATTTTTTACTGTATTATTACAGATGATAAGTTGAGCGGGGGGTGATGGTTGAAACTGGACCGGAACGGACCAGTCGGTTACGTTGACCGCTAACTTTTCTTTTTATGAAACAATAATATTTTGATATATCATATATGAATTTTCTAATACAGTGATTTAAAAGGTTATATAGATTACAATTATACTTTAGGCCATTCCCTTCTTTTTGATAATATGTGAACTGTTTTCTCACTCAAATTGGACCATCATCTATAAGTAACAACTGGTCACCCTCTATTTCAAATACTAAATTTTGGAGGACTAATTTGCTTTGCTCAACTTTTTTATATTAAGAAGGTTTTACGCATTAAAATTATATGGTCGGTGTGACCTCTACTACAAGATAAGGAGTTCAATTTTATCTAATAAGATAAAAAACAAATCATATCTTTCCTGCATCAAATAAGGTGTTCTTCAAGAGTAACCTTATCTTTTCTATGAATTAGATGTGGATTTCGAAAGCTGAATATGATGAATCTGGTCCAGCTATAGTTCATAAGAAATGCTTCTAGGAAGGTACTTCCTCTATTTCATTCAAAGTACCTAAATATAGTTTTCATAACATTGAAAATATAATAAAAAAAATTCACTATTCCAACTTTTAAAACAACATTAATAAACCTAAAATAAAAGACAGAGAAATCAAAATCTTATAAAGTTATCCATAAAGCTTTTAAATTTTTCTTTATACACAACGTTTGATGTTTTGTTCGTAAGGCTGCCATCTTGATCTAGTATTAGTATCTTCAGTCCATCTCGACTTTTGACCCTTGATAGCGCAACATACAACTGCCCATGTGATGGATATATCGACTAAGTAAAGTTCGATTTGACCAAAAATTATAAACAAAGACTGGAATCAATTGTAGTATGCAAGTTGTTTTGCTTACTAAATGTGTTTGGTGGTTCAATTGGTATGGATTTTGTTGTTAAATGCAAAATATCATATAAGGCTTTTATTTCGAACGCAATGAGGCAATATATCAACTAAGTAAAGTTTGATTTGGACATATGAATAATACCGAATGTTTTTCTAATGGAAGCCAAATGAACATGAACATTCAATGTGACTAAATATAGTTTTTCAGAACATACAAAATAATAATAAAAACAAATTTCACCGTTTAAAACTTTTGAAGCAACATTATAAACCTTTACATAAAAAAAAGATAATTTAAAATCTTATAAGGTTATTCATAAAGCTCCAAATATTTATTTGTACACAACATTAGTTGTTCTGTTCGTAAGGCTTTCATCTTTGTCTTAATATTAACATCTTTGGTTCGTCTTGACTCTTGACTTTTGATAGCGCAACATACAATTGGCCATTTGAAAAAAACAGGATCCTTCAACAACTCAACTCTAGATAAGGATTGTCCTTTATTCTTGTTTATTGTCATTGCGAAAGACAAAGCAAGTGAGAATTGTCTTCTGTTAAATTTAAAAGAAAGTTTTTTATTAGAAGGGGACAGACTAATTCTTAGGATAAAGGTTCGAATTCCAATGTTACTTCTTGAAATGATTTTTAGTTGCTATTACACGTTTCCCTTTTTAACAACCTTGTAATATTGTCCCGTTACACAACCGTTTTCTGATCAATGTTTTTCAGTAACATTACTAGAACAAAGTAAATGTATTAAATTTATATTTCGGGAAATAAGACCAAAAATATTATGTAAGGAAAAAATTTAAGGTTTTCAATGCTATAAACACAATACATAGATCATAAGTTGTTTAAATAAAATAAAAGAAACAAAGTAACATATCACATAACTTATAGTTATAAATCACAAACCAAGCTATAAACACACTACATAAAATCTCAGTTATTGCCAAAATTAAAATTTCATTTTACGTAATTAAATTAAAATGAAATCTTATGATCTAATACCAACAGAACATTTTGCCAACTTACTTGATTTTGAGCAGAAGTTTAATTTAGAATGATTAAGCGCTATATTTAAACATTCAGACAACTGCAAACTACATAGCATACTAACACAATATCACACATTACATCATTTGGGTAATATCTATATTCTAATCATAACTAAGCTTAAACATAGAACACTTATCATTTAGTTAGGGCTTAACGAACTTCAACCAATGGTCCATTTTCGTTACTTCAATCAAAATCTTCCAGTCTTACTCATTGATAGATGATTTTCACCTTCGAAGTTTTTATCATTGTCATCACGATCCTCGGAGTGCGGCTTGTTTTCAATAATTTTTGAAAATCTCCACCATTGTTTTCCATATTTGTGTTCTACATAAAATATGGTTCTTGTAAATGTATGGATACGGTGATAAGTAAATCAAGAAACAATCCTTAACCCATTTACTTGAATGGGTCGCTCAAATTTTTACATGTTATTCTCCAATGGTTCAAACCGATTATATAGCTAAAAAACAACTAATAAGAAAATAGGTCCAATGTTCACATGCTGTAAATACAATTTCCTATATTTATTTAAAAATAGACACCAAAAGGATCAACCCCCGACCCATTTCAACATGTAGCCAAAAGAACCCATTGTACACACACTTTAGGCAACTTTTGACATGTTACAAAACGCCGCCAACAAAATGTCATTATTTAAACTGTGTAAATATAGTATTTAACAACTAAAAATAGATAAGGTTTTTTTTGTTAGGGTCAATGATCGGTTAGATTGTATTATGGTAAATAATGTTATTTTTTATATATTATAAAGATTGGATAAAGAAAATGTCATAAATTTTATTAAATATATTTAAATGAAATTAGTAACATTATTATTATTATTGTTAATTATTTGTTTTAAATATTATATATATTGTAGGAAACTGTTAATCAATAATAAATTATATTTATTCTAATTTAAATATCGGTGTTTATCTTTGTAAATGGTTGACAAAACTTCCATTAAAACGTTATAATTTTTTAATTTATTGACATTTAAATGATTTATTTCGTTATCATTTATTGCCAATTGAATGAGGGTCTCAATGCTAATGAATCTATACATATAATATTTAGAAGCAATTTTGGACACTTGGCAATCATTTACCCCCCTAGCAATTATCTCTCTTCCATTGTGAAGCCACATGGATGTTGAGAGAATTAATAAAATTTTCTTTTTTTCTTTTAATAAAAAATCTCAAAATTATATAAACCCCTCAAAAAAATCACGGACATAACATCACAGCCACAATCAACATCGCCTCCTCCAAACCTAAACCCTAATCTTGGCGATTCAAGCTAATCGATCATCTCCAATCCAAGGTAACCTCCATTCGATTCTTCTTTTGAATAGATCGACGTTCTTCTATCTTTGATTATTATCTCAGATCATCGATTAACTTATTTTCTATATTTTTTTTACTTTCGATTACTGTTAATGTGTTTGTTGTACTGCTTGTTCTTGGTTTTTTGTTTATTATTCTTCAGTCATGTTAATATCTTTGATTTTGTGTTGAATTTTTTAGGGTTTATGTTCGCGACCTTTCGATTTAGGGGATTTTACACTTCAAGCCTAACTTTTGATTGATTATTCTTTATTAAGACTGATTAGGGTTCGACTGATGATTATTCTGGATTTATGTTTTAGGTTTGTATTTAGCTTGAATGTTTTAGGTTTATGTTTATGTTTTAATTGATGTTTTATAGAAAGCTAACAATGGATTGTTATGATTTTGTTTTTGATTAGTGGTTTATGTTTTAGGTATCGATTTAGGGTTAAGAAATACTTTAATGATTTGTTA
>JAUTDX010006287.1:0-24434 GCA_030844895.1 Ambrosia x helenae
TAAAAGGCCTACTAACTTTGATGATTAAGTACCTTACCTGACCAAAGCTAAAATGCAATGTTTGGAAAAGTTTACTAATCCTACCTCTTCTAATTATATCATCAGCATTAATTAAATCTTTTAAATGGGATAAAACTATTTTTGACAAGCTTTGATTCCATGAATTAGAATAACGTTTGGATTTGGTTGAATTACCTAAGGGTGTTCATAAACTAACTAAATCTAAATGGAAACGTTATCACACTAAAAATACAATTGATTGCTGAGGGTTATACTCAAGAGGGAATAACTTATCAAAGTACTTCTTGCTTGTCTTGCAAAAAGGTATCTTTGAGGATCATTACAGTTCTAGTAGCTTATAATAATTTAAGAGCTACATTAGATGGACATTAGACAACTTTTCCCTAACAGTGACCTAAATGTTCATAAAACAACCTGAAAGTTCTAAACTAAAGGTCAAGAAGACTTAGTTTGTAAGTCAATGAAATCCATGTATGGGTTGATGCAAGCATTTAAATATGATAAAATTATATAATGCAATTGTTTTCATCAAGTACCAAGTGATTAATACACCTACCTCAAGATGAGTAGGAGCAACTAATGCAAACTTGTCCTTTTTAGATGACATTCTTTTGACAAGTATATGTTACGTTAGTCAAATCATTGTTCGCGCATACTTTGACATAATGAATCTCGGTGATACCTCTTATATTATAGGAATCAAAATTCACCGAGATAGACTCAACGAGACATTAGTTTCGTCTTTAAGGGGGTCCTTACACATGTAACATACAACATTGCTCTCCTTTAGAGGCTAATAGGATAAATGAGATTATTACGTTATGCTTCATTAATTAGAAGCCTTAAGTAAGTTTAAGTCTATACTCGTTTGGATATTGCTCATGTTGTTGAACACTATACTCGTCTAGATTATTGTGAAGTATCTAATAAAATATTATAATATCTTTAAGAAACGAGTGACTATAATTTAAAGAAGAAGTGAGAACTTTTAAACAATTGAATACTCTTATTCTAACTTTGTTGTATTCAGAGAAAACAATATGTCAACTTCGAGATATATCCTTATTTCAGTAAACAAAACTTATCTCATGGAGGAGTCATAATGAAATGTTAACAACAACCTAAAGAAGTATGACATAATATGTTGCTTATCACAATGCAGCAGTCACTAAATGTTGTTAGAATTTTTTATCAGTAACTCATAATTTAATAACTCCATTTAAATTCTATATTGAAGATTTACTGTGATAAAGTCAGCTACCCTATTTTCTCGAACAGTAACAGTTTGAGCGGAGCTGCATTAGAAATTCGATACGAAATTTGTCTGTTCACTTATTTTATGAACAAGTAGAGGAAACTAATTCTTTGTATCGAATTCATTCATGATATGTTTATGGATCCAATAACTAATGGTCTATTACCCATAAGTCTCTCTAAGGGCCTATAATAGAGACGGGTTTTACTAATGACATGTACAACTGCATATTGCACTATGAATGACTAATTATTAATTATTCCTCATTCGTTTGATATTTGTTTGTCTCTAAATACGTTCATGCATGCCTAAGGACGTATAGATAACTAATTATGCAAATTAACGTTAATAGCTTAATTGTTATGATCCTAATGTTAAGTTTTAAATTTGGGGTGTAGTATGATTAATGAGGGTCCTGAGTTAAATAACTGACTCAACGACTGTAGTTCTCTGCTACATTTTTTGGTTTAAAACTAAAATGAGTATTAACTCCTGATCAGGCTTATCTAATGCTCATAATAAATGATTATTCGGCCAAGTGGGAGAATGTAAGAATTTATTTATATATTCTAATTAAATGACTCTTGTAATCATTTATCTAATAAATGATCAATGACCTAAATACCCCTATTGGTTTAACTGGTCTTTATGTGATGGACGTAATTACCCTTACTAAACCATAAAATAGGGTTTCCATTTGGGTGTATAAATAGAGATCATTAGGAGGGATTAGAGGCTAATGAACACCTTTACTTACACACACACAAAACCATCATCCTCTCTTCTTTATAATTGAGATCTCTGATCTCCTTAAGCCATCCTAAACTGTACACCCTAAACGGAACCCGATCAGCGTAATCATCCTCATGGCATCGTCTTCCCTATCATCCTTTACTGGACTAACGGGTATATCTGATTATTATTATGTTTGTGTATTATGTTCAAGGAATGATCAACATCTCTTTCTCTTTGACAAAGTAGGAGAACAAGAAGTTCAATCATCATTAGAGGTTTAATAAGTCCATTGACCGGAGGCGGTGGTCTCTGTAAACGGAACTTGAACGAAGATGACGGAGATGAGGAACATGATGGAGATTCCAATGATGATTTGCAGATTATAGGTGACTTAGAGATTGCAACGGTACACATGATTGAGTTTTTTTTTTTGTTGGTTTGTGTAACGTTCGAATTTTTGTTGGGGTTGTGATCAAGGATTAATGGATTATTGATGTCATTTGAGGAAGTTATATGGAGATTGGGGAGATAAACGGTCAAAAGGCTCCTTTTCCACCGCGATGGCTGTCACGAAAAAAATTGTATGGCGCCCATGATGTTTTGGTGGGGGAGGTGGTCGTAATGGTCACAGCCATCACCGACCACCCCCGCCCACCCTTAAGTGGACATTTTGTATTTGTTTTACTTCATCCCTAATGTTTTATAACCAGAAGGATTACCGAATTGGACATCTTACAAGTTCACTGGTCAGATCACTCGGGCTTATTTAAAAAAACGGACGGCGTTAGAAATAATATAATAATAATTATATATACATATAGTGTTTAGATCAAATACAAATGATATTTATTATGCAAACTACGAGAAAGCAAAGATAAAAGCCACGTGGTGAAGTTTCATAATTACTCGAATTAAGGAAGTTACGCTATGCCAATTTTTAACTAGCGTAGTAATAACTACGCTACTTGTAACCTATAGTGTAATTATTATTACGCTAATTACAACTTTGTGTAGCATAAATACGCTACTTGCTCACACCATCCGCATGTTAACTTTCATTTGTACACGGTCAGGCCCTATGTGTGTGTATAAAAATAGTTTTTAAAACTACTTTATATTTTGTATAAATTTGTAATGTTAAAAAAAATATGACTATTGATATCCACAAAATCTGGAGCCTGGTATAGTGATGAACAAGTAAGATGGAGGTGGTTCCAAGTCCAGTCTAAACTCTAAACACTCAGTTTGGTTTGCCGGTTCAACTGTTTAGACCGGTTCAAATAGACTCAACCTGACCGGTTATGTTCTGAAAACATTGTCTTAGATACAAAATATCATGTTAGACATGGGACCAAGCAACGCAACGCAAACAAATTAACAGGTGGGACACCGATTATTTGACATGGATGAAACTGATTGGTCCATAGAGTGGGGTCCTAACCTAACTTAGTAGGGAATCCCTTGCCTCCTATTAGGGGAGCACCCATGGTCTACACTCAACACACACAGTTGGATACAAGAACCGGTTCAAAATGAAAAATCATATCCAAACACCACAAAAACAAAGATGTGAACTACAAGGAGAGACTTGTTCACTGTGTCAACGTATAAATCGTGTCGATGAGGTTTTTTTTCACTAACACATAATATGGCGAATTGGCGATAGAGAGTCGAATGTTAAAACGACTTGTGTCGCCATATATGACTTGTAAAACTTGATTATGTGGACTTGGTGATACACTGAAAGGGATTTACACAATTGAGTATAAAATGTTATGAATGTGAGTCTAGTGGGCCTACAAAGCAAAATGGTTCAAGTAAGTTGTCATGACTCGAGAGTCACGAGCCATGATTCATAATTAGATGACTAGAACCAGAGGATCTGATGCCTTGTGTGTGAAAAGCATATCTTGCTGCTGTAATTCACTAAGCCAGTCAATAATTTATGGTCAGCACTCAGCAGAAAAATAGGCCAATAATATTGTCACATCAATCTCCTAAATATCTTTGTGTATGTATATATACTTGAATGTAGATATAGAAATTTAGGGGTACCGATGTGGAGTTGATCCAACGGTTGACATTACATCGTATGTGAAGCAATTGAAAAAAAACACTAGACTAGAAAATGTTACAACTAAAAATGGACATAACTTTTGATCCGTTTGGAGTTACAGACTTGGTTTAAAAAAGTACGCCTGAGGCAGATGAGCCCTAAGACGCAAAGGGCTGCGCTTCAAGTGACAATTGACATAAGGCGCATGTTTTACATAAGGCACATGTGTGGCACACTTTTTTGGGCAAGAATTTGAACTGAGACGCAAGTTACGTGAGCTTTTTTGGCAGAAACTTGGCTTGGGGCGCAAGTGAGGCGCGTGACTCATGTACATGGCTTTCTTTGTCCAGCAAAATGTTGTACATCTAGGTAATTTATATGTTAAAACATATCTAAAGCTTATATGTAGCTATATTAATTTGGTTGGTGAATGCTAAAGACCTATGAAATATATTTAAAAAAATTATATAATGACTATGCGCCTTGTGTACCAAAAGCGTAGAGCTTTTACGGTTTGTGCCTCGGTTTAGACCTTGTCACCTCGGTGTAAGGTGTTTAAAACCAAAATTACAGGCCTATAAGATATGGACAGAAACGACATAGAGGCTAGACTTTGTTACAACTTACAAATGCTATAGGTGGTTTGCCGGACTTTCAAACCAAACCCGTTCACTCGTCTAGAGTCCCTAAGTTTAATCATTTTAATTGATTCTGTTTTATTAGTAAGAAACGAGTAAATCGTGAATTTCATTACTTCACGTGTTTATTTAGTCATTTAACTTCAACTATAGGACTAGGTTGTCAATATCCTAAGATCTGATCATAACAGCCAAATTTAGTCTCTACAAAAAATAAGCATGATGTCATATTTATTCCATTAAGAAATTATCATTCCTTTAAAAGAGTATTCATTTATGCTAACTAGTAACTAGTAATATTTTCACAGTAGTCGGTTTAACATGTCAGATTAAGCAAAATATAAAAAAAGGAGGCATAGAAAATTAATGGTAGACACTACTTCAGTAAACTTACAGCTCTCTAGATTGTTATTCACATATAAAAAAGAAGTTAAAACTTGACATTTACATCTAAAATAAAATGTTGTTCTAGAAGTTTAAAACTAGAGGTGCACAAAAAAATCAGCTCCGGAACCGAAACTGGTAAAACCGAACCTAACCGGGTCAAAACCAGTTTTAGGAAGCCGGTACTAAAAATCTCAAACCGAACCGAAAACCGATGCTAAAACTAGTCAAACAAACCGGAACCGAACCGAAACCTGTACCACTAAAAACCGGTTGAAACCGGAAAAAAAACGAAACTGGTTTAAGAAAAAACATTTTTGGCGAAAACACAATTAAAAACTTTGTTTTTTTGTATTAAAGTCAATTTTCTTCTTTAAAAAAAACATAAAAGTTAATAAAAGTAAAAGTTTATGTAATTTATATGATTTTATACGTGAACCGGAATGAAACCGAAACCGAGTCCAAAAAAACAATTTGTGGCTGACCAAACCGGTATGAAACTGAACCAGTTTCAAAACGAAACCGCTTTGACTTGAAACCGGTCAACATTCAAACTAGTTCAAAACCGGTTTTGGGTTCTTACAAGAAACTGAAGTGTGCACCTACCTCTATTTAACACTACACTTTCCAACAGGTAACAGCTTTCAGTGATGAGATCTTAAATAACAGTATCAGTATGTGACTTTCAGGCCCAATCCCTATGGATGGTCCACACCCAATTATCTACAAGCCCAAAAAGGTGAATTTAGTAGGCTTATAGTGTATTGATATATGTTTGTTAAAATGTGTATTTTCAAATTGCTTTGTTTATACGGCACAAGAGATGATTCCTACTTTCCTAGCTACCAGTTTTAGTATGGAATTATGGATGATGCAAATTACAATGTAAATGATATTTATACAGTCATAAAACACTCATCGCTAATTTGTGGAAAAAAATAGGGCTTCACATATATTAACTTAATCCTTATAATTTAAGGAAAAAATTAGTGTTTCACCTATATTTTTACTCCATCCCATTCCCCAAAATAGGGATGAAGTTTAGGGACTCACTAACCATTCACTGTATTTAGGTTACTTCAAAGGCTAGCAAAATATAGAGATAAAGTTGGCTTTAGCTAAATCATAGCGATGAGGATAAAGAAACCCAGTATGAATGCTCTAAAAGAAGTATTGCAACCCGTGTTTTAAAAAGGCTAACATAGGCGCAAGGGGCATAGCGGTAACTAAGGCGACGGGAGTGTGGCAGATCCAGGTGCGCTCTTCTGTGCCATCCCAAAGAAGTGTGCCTTAGCGATCGTGACGCTTCTTGAATAAGTGGGATTTCAGTAAAAAAGAAAAGTGGAACGGGTGTATTCGGTCTCTTACCATAGCCTCACCGGTTAATGCACTAAATTAAACAAAAGTAAATAAGCTATTTTAGTGAGATGATGAGAAATCACAAGACCATCAATGAGTTGGTAGTTTTTACTTATTTAATTTTTTTTTTTTTTTTTGCTTATCCACAACTCTTGTGGTTTTACGAAGTTGAGGTAAATTGTTGAGAATTTGATACGTTAAATGTTGATTTTCTTGAAAATTTAAAATCAAATTTTAAAACTCGTACACCTTCCTTCCTACTCCCTGATTTTCGACAATTAATACATTATCATTTTTAATAGTTATAATTACCCATTCATATAGAATGTATTTTGTAGTTATGTTATACACTTAAAGATTTTATTTAGCAGTTGCACACTTTCAAAAAATCTAATAAAAAAAATATTTTTATCACAATTTTAATGTATGTTTCTAAACTACCTTTTACTTTTAACTCTTACAAGGTACAATTTTAATGTATGTTTCTAAACTACCTTTTACTTTAAACATTTACAAGGCACGACATTATTTTAAAACATGACTTTAAAGCTTTTGTGATGCGTCTTTGCCTCGGCACCAAGCCACCAACGACCCTATTGCATCAGCGTGTCACTCACGTTTTAAAACACCAAACGCAGCTCCTTGAAGTCGCAAACAATCTTATTTGATAAATTTGGAACAATTTATTCAACGCTCGAACCCTTGTAAATGTCTTAACTATTTTTGCTTAGTATATGGTAAAGTACATCATAAGACAACTTAGGCTTAGAGCTGCAACCATGACTACTTAACAGTGGTCCCCTAAATCCTAATTGGAACTCACTACCAGGTAAGCAAAGAACAATAAAACCTTGATAGTGCAGGTACTACCCATAACCTTATCTAGACATGAGAAATCAATAAGAAAATAATCTGATGTGATGAAATTTACTATAAAGCAGATTTGTATACATCTGACTTTGGGAATCAAAATACTGGAATTGTTTTATATCCTTTGATTATCTCCTAGAGGTTTGAGTCCGATTCGAATAGTTTATGGAGGAAGATTATTTGGAGCTTGCATCATAATTCCAGGTATTGGGGCTTTATCCCTGCTAGAATAGTAGAATGTCTTACTCTGGACCGTGAAAACAGATTGCAAAATTTCAAATGATCTTGAATCTCATGGCATCGAGTTACCGAATCCTTTCTGGGGCGATCCGGTAATGGTGTCCACATTAAGTTTTGGAGAGGATGTTGGGTCTTAGATGTGCCTCTGCAGGTCAGATTTCCCATCCTTTTTTCCACTTGGAACGTTTGAAACATGTGGCTGTAGCAGACCGAGTTAGTTTGGTGGATGGGGTAGTTGTTTTGCAGTCCCATTGGTCTAGACAGCCTCAGCCTGAGGCCGAGTTAAAAGGAATTTGCTGCTTTGCCAGCTGAAGGGGTAGGGACCCAAATCCACATGGGCCCATACCCAACACTCTGGCCCAGATACCAAAACAGGCCCATGAAGACCAAACGTGGCAGTTAGAGCGTCATCGGCGGACATCTCCCTGCGGGTTCTGACCACAGCACGGGAAGATCGCACGCGTCAGCATACCCGCTAAAGCACGGCAGGAAGAATCATCAACAGACACAAGGCACCAACCCACAAGCTCATACAATAATGTACGAGCCAATCAGAGCATGAGGACGTGTGGCAGGGAGCATGTTGCACAATCTGCCCATCAGAGAACAACACGTGTCTCTCAAGGAGTCCGCAGGGGACATGCAGTACACGCCCTGCACGCGCCAGCCAATCAGAGCACATGGGACCACCTCAGCGAAGATCTCCACTAACTCAGAGGGCTGCAGGGGGGACAACGGCCCACCTGGCAGCCAATCATATCGGACGAGACCTGCGGCCACTCACAGGACGCCACGTCACAACGACGGTACGATCTCTCTCCACGATTTAGCACACGTCATATATTCTATCCTATTAGGCCTAACTTTGGGCCGATGTGGAGGCAAGCCCTTAACTCGGGCCTCGGCCCATTGGGTGAGTTAAGGGTAGATGTTGAGGCCCGTGTGGAACCTATTTAAGGAGCACTTAGTCTCCTTGGATAGGCCATTCAGAAATTCTCTGAAGAACACACTAAGGCCGATTACGTTTTTGTGTCTGCTAAGTAGATTCCTTCGGGATTCGAGGCGGTCGCCCCACATCGGTTTCGTGTGTGATTTCAGGTACCCTACATTTCATAGCCATTGAATCTAGCGAAGGATCATCCCTGCAGAGACGAGCCTAACTGTTGGATCCAGGTTAGACTTTTGTTTCTTCACCAGCTGTGCTATATTTGGTTGGTTTGGGATCAGGCATGGATAGAAGGGTATGGAATCTAGACTCTTTCGTCATGTTTTGAGTTCGGAGCCTTAGGTCCCGTATGCAGCTTGCTAGATATAAACGGGGATCAACTTTCAATAGAATAATTGAACCCCTATTAAGGTAAACCTTTTGTCTTGGCGAGTGGCTTTGCATCAGGTTCCAACTTTGGTGGGCGCTATCTAGGACAAATGTCCTAGTTAGCTATCACCGATATACTTTCTGTGACGACTATGACAAAACGGATGACCATTTGTTCGCTTCATGGGGTCTTTCCCAGTGAGTGTGGGATAATGTTTCAAGGTGGAGTAGAATCCCAGCGTTGTTTGCGTTTGGAGCTAAAGACTTGCATAAGATGCATCATCATGTTAAGGGTTCCCAGAAGTAGAGAAAGGCGAGACAAGAACATGGCACATTGGAGGAAGCCAAAAAGATATCACGAGGCTTATGGAAGAAATAAAAAACTTAGGTTTCTATGGCTTACAAATCGGTCTAACTCGCATGACCTTATGTGGGAGCATTGGGTTAATTTCTATTTATTATGTATGTCTGATGGTAGTTTATGTTTCTGGGCTAACCATTTGTTAGCCGATTTTCTTTTTGGTGATAGTAATAAAAGTGTTTTTTTGTCGGCCATTCAAAAAAAAAATATCTCCTGGATTTCGATTAACACTGCTAAAATTCTCAAACTATTCATATTCATACTAATCAACACCTTTTGACAATAACCAAGATCAAACTTAATTCAACCTTGCAGATTTACCTATGCATCTTAGCTAATCAAGTTCACTTATGATAGGTAACACTATGAATCTACTTTAGGTATTATGTTACTGGATTTGTTAACAGATTGGATCTCCATGAAGGATCCCTAAAGACTACCTACATATTATGATAATTAATAACTCAAGACAGTGCATGTTAGGCAAAATGGAAAAAAAAACAAGCAATTTTAACTTTAAAGTACATAATATATGCTCGTTGGCGACATGAAATCCATAACAGATTAAAAACACAAAATTCAGGACTATTGTGCTTACTTTCTAATTCAACAAAGTCCACTCTTCTACTTCTATAATCTACTGTTTTGCAAAGAGATCAAAAACCATTTAATACAACTGTTTCTGCCTACAATTTATTGTACATGAAGAACATTTCAATAAATAAAAGGGATAAACTTGTACCTCACTTTTTCCATATATTCTGTGTACCCATCTCCAAATGTCTCCACCATTAAACCCTCTTCCAATTTCGCCTTCTGATCATAGTACATCAAACAAACCGCGATAATAAAAAGCGAGCTAAGAGGCGCCTGGAGTGCAATAAAGTAACTCAAAAACAAAAGCCCGGTTGATGCATATATCGGGTGCCTAACCCATCGGTAAGGCCCAAACTGCACTACCGCAGTTGGCACCACCACTTTCTCCGAGTAGTTTGCAAGATACAACGAAGAATGATATTGCATAAACACAGTCGACATTATCAACCCCCATATTCCCAAGTTCCTCCAACCTCCAGGAATCAAGTGAAGCTGCGGCGCTTCAAACGCCGCAAACCAATGCCCAACCATCACTCCAACACAAAACAAAACACGATGCCAAACGGGCGTCCCAACGTCCCACTTCGGATCATGTTCACGCAGATAATAATCGCCATACAACCGCTTACGTATGCTAACATTCAAGAAAAAGAAATAATGATACACAAGAAAGAACACAAAGGGCCAACCTTCAAGAAAGCCATTAACATAACCAACTGGGACTAATGTCAGCCAAGTAAACACAGAACTAACAACAGCAAGCTGCTCAATTACACTAGCCTCACCTTTTATATGTTTACTAAAACCATAAACACCATATATAGCAAGACCAATAGCAATGTACCAAGGCCAGAACACCCAAGTCCAGCTAAAGTACATCCAAAAGAAAGGACTTAGTAAAGTTCTAACCACCCATTTAACAACCCCAACTGCAAAAGACCCTATAAAAACCCATTTTAAAACTCTAACTGGGTTTAAGTCTACAAGGGACTTTTTTAAAGCATCAATGGATAAATTATAAATATTATTAAGTTCAGGGATATTAAATATGGAGCCAGTGGTTGAATATGAGCTTCTGATTGGTTGGACGAAATGGGTTTTTGATGGGTAAAGATTTGAGGAGCTAAAGAGTGAATTATGTGGAGATGTTTTGAAGGTGTTGTGACTGGATAAGTTGCCCACCAGGTGTTTGTTGAAATGCGTCAACGAAAATTTGGTTAATTTAGGGGGAAACAGAGAGGGGTTTGTTGCACCTAAGGAGACTGTGATGGGTGAACCCATTGTTGGGATGGGTAGGGGTTGGGATACTGAGGTTTCAGTTGAGTTCGATCATCGGATAATATTTTGGGTGGGAACGATGAGGAAGCTAAAGGATTGAGACTTATGTTTCAATGCCCTAAAAGATTTGATAACAGTTGAATTGTTATGGGTTATTGGGTTTTGAACCCAGCTTTAATGGGCCTAAAAGCCCAAACTGGATTGATAATTTTCTGAGGTCAAGATGCGTTACAAAAATTTTAAGATCAATGCCATGTAGAGGTGAACATAAAAACCGGTTTCAAAACGAGAATCGTAGAACCGACCAGGAACCGGTTCCGGATCCAGCCCGATGTACAGTAGAACCGGTCCCAGTTCCCCCAAGAACCACCGGTTCCACGTTTAGCAAAAAAATGGGCCCGAACCGGAATCGATGTCAAGAACCGGTTCCGACCGTTAGAAAAAAAAAAAACGCTTTTTGACCGTTGGGGACGATTCTAGCCGTTATCTAGCCGTTATTAAGCTCCAAATCACCATTTTGCCACCCTTGTTTAGTATAAATAGGTTTAGGATGTTTTGGTCGATCACAACACTCAAAAACGCAAAAAAAAAAAAACAACCCGAAAACGCAAAACCCGATATCGTATGTGTTCGCTTTGCTTTTACTACATCATTCCATGGATTCATCTTCAAACCCATCCCAAACCGGTTCCACAAACGAGCCTACCGTTGTTCAAATTCTCGAGACAACACGAAACGCCGAACTTTTTGGCGTAAATGATTTTTTTGACTTGTGTCTTTTGTCGAATGGCAAAAAAAGGCACGTTGTAGAGCGTGTGGTACTAGTTTCCAACCAAACTCAAACTCAACTTTGAGAAAACATAAATCCAAGTATTGCAAGCTAGTTAAAGATAATCCGGTCGAGGTGAGTGGTCTAACGCAACTTGATACTCAAGGTGGGTGTTTTCTTTATGACTTTAACAAGGTTCAAGACCGAATGGCGAAGTTTGTGATTCAACAAGGTTTGCCGTTCAACCACTTCGACAATCCCGCATTGACAAGCTTGATTCGTGAGACGCTCCAACCTCGTTACAAGCACGTAAGTCGTATTACTTTAAAACGTCATTGTATGAAATTATGGAAACAAGCAAGAAAATATTTAATTGTATTTTTACAAACTTACAAACCAGTGTGAGCTTAACAACCGATGTTTGGTTTGCTCCTCACGGTTTACCGGAATCGTACATTTGTGTCACGCTCATTGGATAGATCCCATGACGTGGCAAATGATGAAACGTACGATTTCGTTTGAATGTTTCGAGTATCCACACACCGGCGAAAACATATTTTATGTTTTAGACCATGTAATACAAACTTTCAATTTAGAAAACAAAGTATTTTCAATGTCGTTCGACAACGCGTCAAATAATAATGTCGCCGTGGAAAAATTAATATTAAAATATAACCCGATTTGCGAGAGGATTTGTTTCCATACACGGTGTGTTGCACACATTATTAACTTAGTTGTGCAAGATGGCCTTGGAGTTCCCCGTGTTGAAACATTCAAACAAGCTTTTAGAATAATGTTACATGACATTTTTAAATCGGGTAAACAACGACATAGAAAATATAAAATGCATTGTATGGATACAAATCGTCCCTTTTTAGGCGCGAATTGGGACGTGCCGACTAGGTGGAATTCGACATTTACAATGTTCGAAAGTGCTTTGAAACAAAAAGATACTTTACAATGGTTTCATAATAAGCTTGCTAGGCGTAATCGAGTTATACCATTTCCCAATGAGGGTTGGGTTTGTATAAAACAACTTACGGAATTTCTTGAGGTTTTTAAAAATGCAACTACAAAATTATCGAGGGTTTATTATCCAACTAGTTCGGAAGCGATGCAAGAATTATATTTAATGTGTCAAACAATATATGACTTTGAAGAAAAAAATGAATTGTTTGAGCAAATGATACCCCCAATGGTTGAAAATTTTCTAAAATATTTTGAAGAAATACCACATGTTTTCATGATTGCCTTAGCTTTAAACCCGTGCTTAAATGTTACGGGGGTTCATACTATAATCGATGAAATAAGTTTGGCTTTACGTTTTTATGCAACAAAATCAAATTAGGCAAACACCATGAGAAAAACTTTCGATAAAGATTTTCAAGCATTGTATGATACATACTTAGAAACATATGGTCCCAACTTATTTACACAAACGAACATGGGATCAAACAACGGGGAAGGAAGTCGGGGTAGCTCGAGCCGAGGTAACCTTAAAATTAATTTGTTTAATATTGTGAAAAACCAAATGGCTAAAAGACAAAGGGGTGAAGCCCCAGATGGCGAGTTCGGGAGGTATAAAGCCTCGAATTCTACCGCGACAATGACGCCAAGCGAATTTGAAAATTTTGATATATTGGCTTGGTGTAAAGGAAAGAAATCTGAATTTCCTATCCTTTCCACTATAGCCCGTAATGTATTAAGTGTCCAAGCTTCTACGGTAGCTTCAGAATCGGCTTTTTCTGTTAGTGGCAGGGTGTTATCGATGCGGAGAACAAAACTAAGTCCCACGTCGTTGGAGATGTGCATATGTTTAAAAGATCACTTGGACGCGGTGGATCGAGTACAACATTTGATATCACTTGAAGACCAAACAGAAATTGAAGAACGAATACATAATAAAGAGGTGGAAGATGGACTAATTGAACCCCTATCGGAGGAAGAACTCGCATATGATGCGGCGACACAACGCATGAGTAGTTCGAACGAAGATTAATAAAAAAATAATATCATTGTAATGTTTGAAATTGTTTATTTCTTCATTTAGTTTTCCATGTTTCTTGTTTTGAAATAAAAATAATAAAAGTCGTAATTTTATGTTTATTTTTTTCTCATAGGCTTATATTTTTTTTAATTGTGCGCAAGAACCAATTCCGGAACCGAAACCGAAACCGGTCTTAAAAACCGGTCTTTGGAACCGGCGGAACCGGAACCAAAACCGCATGGAACCGGAACCGGTTCTGGACTGAACCGGCACTGTAGCGGACCGGTTCCTAAAAAAAACCAGATTTGTTCAACTCTAAATTGCCATGTATGAAAGAAATTCAAGAGGTCAGGTTAATAGTTAGTGACGAACTCTAAGTAGGATGAACCGATTACCGAACCTATTTTGATCGAACAATATTGGTATCGGTATTTGTTTTATAGTTTTCAATCTATATTACACATTATAAATTTCTGAATGCAATGTTGTGATGTGTTTTTTTTTTCTGCGTTTCGATAGAAGTTTTGTTTGAAATAGAACAAGTCAAAAACAATTTTTTTCTTTAACGTGAAGAACATCTATCTATATAATAATTGAGGTCACTTGGGTTGAATTAAGGCCTTAGAGAGGGTTTGAGGTATCCATATTGAATATGGAGCTCCAAGTTAGTCCCTATAAATACTCTTTTTTATATTTTAACTAGGTTAGAGTCCCGTGGGGACCCACGGTTCACCCCAAAGTAAAATGAAAAAAAAGTAGGAAAATAAGAATTGTATTATGCAATTTGTTTTAGTTACTAAATGTTTGATAATGCAATATGTATGAATTTTGATGTTAAATGCAAAATGTCATCTAACAGTTTAATGTAACGAAATGATGGATATATTGAGTTAGTAAAGTTTAATTTGACGACTGCAAACTACATAGCATACTATCACAATATAACACATTACATTATTTGGGTAATATGTATATTCTAATCATAACTAAGCTTAAGCATAGAACACTTATCATTTAGTTGGGGCTTAACGAACTTCAACCAATATCACAGATTACATCATTTGGGTAATATCTATATTCTAATCATAACTAAGCTTAAGCATAGAACACTTATCATTTAGTTGGGGCTTAACGAACTTCAACCAATGGTCTATTTTCATTACTTCAATCAAAATCTTCCAAGTCTTGCTCATTGATAGCTGATTTTTCACCTTCGAAGTTGTTATCATTGTCATCACGATCCTCGGAGTGCAACTCATTTTCAATAATTTATGAAAACCTCCACCATTGTATTCCATATTTGTGTTCTACATAAAATATAGTTGTTGTAAAGATATGGATACGGTGATAAGTAAATCAAGAAACAATCCTTAACCCACTTACTTGAATGGGTAGCTTAAATTTTACATGTTATCTCTCCAATGGTTCAAACCGATTACATAGCTAAAAAACAACTAATAAGAAAATGGGTCTAATGTCACATGATGTAATATAAATTTCCTATATTTTATTAAAAAATAGACACCAAAAGGATCAACCCCAGACCCATTTGAACATGTAGCCAAAATGACTCATTGTACACACACTTTAGGAAACTTTTGAAATGTTACAAAATGCCGCCAAAAAAAACGTCATTATTTAAACTGTGTAAATATAGTACTTAACAATTAAAAATCTTAATAAATAACATCAAAATCATAATCAATCATTCAAAAAATGTGTTAAAACATAGAATGATTAAATCCGTTTCAAGGTAAATCCGATTCACTGTATATCTATCAATACCGATTCAAAATAGTCGGTTTTTCTAAAGAATAATAAAAAACGAATACATCGAAGTGATAAAGTTATTGAAACGATTAGATGTTCGTTATCCATGTTCATTAAAAGTTGGTAAAAAGTCGATTGTTTACTGTTAGGAATTTGATTTTATGAATTGAGAAATAATATTCGATTAAAAAACGCCGTATTTCTAAAGAATAATAAAAAACGAATACATCGAATTGATAAAGTTGATTTTATGAAACGATTACTGTTATTGAAACGATTAATCAAATTGACAGTAAACAATCGATTTTTTTTAACAAAGATAAGTAAAACACAATAATATTAAGCAATGTTAGAATAATAAGGATCGATGATTACCATGAATCGGTTGTGTAGAATCAAGAAACTATGAAAGATGAAGAAGGAGGATAGAAAGGTTTGTTAGGAAGAAAATGAGAGTTATGTTGTGGAGAATGAAAAAAAATAAAAGAAAACGGTTTTTTATAGATAGATTTTTCGGAGCTCCATATTCAATATGGATACCTCAAACTCTCTCTAAGGCCTTCATTCGACCCAAATGACCTCAATTATTATATAGATAGATTACTACTTTCTGTTAATCAATTGTCACTAAACGATAATCATCATCTTGATTTCAATAAGTGTGCTAATGTTAAGATGTCAATAACGATTTATATATAATGGGTAAGGCAATTTCAGACGCGGATTATTTTAATGTCATTGATTTGAATGATTGATTATGATTTTGATGTTATTTATTAAGATTTTTAATTGTTAAGTACTATATTTACACAGTTTAAATAATGACGTTTTTTTGGCGGCATTTTGTAACATTTCAAAAGTTTCCTAAAGTGTGTGTACAATGAGTCATTTGGGCTACATGTTCAAATGGGTCTGGGGTTGATCCTTTTGGTGTCTATTTTTTAATAAAATATAGGAAATTTATATTACATCATGTGACATTAGACCCATTTTCTTATTAGTTGTTTTTTAGCTATGTAATCGGTTTGAACCATTGGAGAGATAACATGTAAAATTTAAGCTACCCATTCAAGTAAGTGGGTTAAGGATTGTTTCTTGATTTACTTATCACCGTATCCATATCTTTACAACAACTATATTTTATGTAGAACACAAATATGGAATACAATGGTGGAGGTTTTCATAAATTATTGAAAATGAGTTGCACTCCGAGGATCGTGATGACAATGATAACAACTTCGAAGGTGAAAAATCAGCTATCAATGAGCAAGACTTGGAAGATTTTGATTGAAGTAATGAAAATAGACCATTGGTTGAAGTTCGTTAAGCCCCAACTAAATGATAAGTGTTCTATGCTTAAGCTTAGTTATGATTAGAATATAGATATTACCCAAATGATGTAATCTGTGATATTGGTTGAAGTTCGTTAAGCCCCAACTAAATGATAAGTGTTCTATGCTTAAGCTTAGTTATGATTAGAATATACATATTACCCAAATAATGTAATGTGTTATATTGTGATAGTATGCTATGTAGTTTGCAGTCGTCAAATTAAACTTTACTTACTCAATATATCCATCATTTCGTTACATTAAACTGTTAGATGACATTTTGCATTTAACATCAAAATTCATACATATTGCATTATCAAACATTTAGTAACTAAAACAAATTGCATAATACAATTCTTATTTTCCTACTTTTTTTCATTTTACTTTGGGGTGAACCGTGGGTCCCCACGGGACTCTAACCTAGTAACCAATATAGTACGGACTAGATTCGCATCAGTACTAGTAATCGTTTTATACTTTTCTCAAGATTTTGGTCAATGAAAATGTTTTGTATCCGTTGTAGAGTATTTTTTAATCATAAGATATATCGAGTGTCAGTTCTGTAGTGGTACGATGACGAGCCGAACTGATAATATCTTAACACCTTCGGTGCATGTATTCGTTTTTATTGTTTCTAATCGATGTAAAACCTGTGTAATTGATTGCTATACAGAGTGTCGGTATCGTACCAGTACTATAACAAAACAAAACAAACCGCTACCGATCAAAAACCTATAATTGTTGTCGGTTTGCTTTGTTTTTTAGACGTTATGTATGAGATAAACCTTACTCAACTCGTACTCCATATTGTATGTTTACATAATTGTTAACGATCAGAAATTCTAATTTTCATTTGACATTACTAAAGTAGTTATTGTTATGTGCTTAATTAACTAATATTGCAACACGATTATGGTATGTCTTTTAACCTATACTTTGTGACTATGGTTATGAGTTATTGTAGTATTGATAAGTAATCCTTTTGTTTTACTTTTATAGTTTTTTTTTGTTGGCTAAGGATATCATCTCGGTACCCCGTTTCGAATCCCCTTTCCGCATCGTCCCTAAGGGCATAAGCCCTTTCAACGTCAAGGGGTGTATTTTTGCTGGCCCTAGGATTCGAACCGTGTACCTCCCCTGGGCGGGAGTTTACTAAACGGGAGAAAAGAAAAGAAATGAAAGGAAAGATGTGTTCCCGAGTTTCATTAAAGGAAGGAAAAAGAAAAGAAAACAAAATATGGTGTGTTCCCGAGTTTCATTAAAGGAAGGAAAAGAAAGGAAATGGAAGGAAATGAGAGGAAAACTAGTTAAAATTCTTAAGTTTAGTTTTCCTTCCGATTTGGAAGGAAACGGAAGAAAAGAATATTTATCCTTTCTTTTCTTTTCCTTTCCCTTCCCTTCCTTCAATTATTTTCCTTTTTTTCCCTCTTTAAGTTAACTCGGGAACACGAGTAAACCCTCCTTAGGGATCTCTTGAACTTAAAATATTGCTAAAAATATTACTTTTTTATTAAATGGTCAAACAAAGTAAACATTTATGGTTTTTTATTTATCGATTGATTTAACCTAAGAGTCAAGTTATTCTATACAATGTAACAAAAATGAGAAGGGTGATAATGATACAAAAAACACAATAGATCATGAAATATGACACAATAAGCCATATAATATAACACAATGCTGAAAAATATAACACAATGGCGAAAAAAAAGACACAATGAATTGAAAAAATGACACAATGATGAAAATAAGAAAAAGACACAATACTACATAAAAGACACAACGATATAACATATTTTCTAAAAACTACAAGCTAAAACCCCAAAAAACGAAAACCTAAAAACTAACATCGTAGGGTTTGATGAGACGGTTCCAATGCCGCTTGAATGAGTTCAATTGGAGTCCGTTTGATACCCTTCCTACGACTTCCTATTTTTCTTTCACTGTGTATTTGATCCTAACCCTTTAACCTAAATACAAAAAGACTTTAACAATACGGAGTATTTTGTTCATTGGCTTTTTTAAAAAGTTATAGGCTGATCCTTTTATTTAGTTTTTGATATATGAATAAGTCTTTACTTGTTTTTAATACCTAAATAAATTTTTATTACATCTATTATGTTTTGGTTTCATGATTTGTGACTACATGAATATATAATGCGACAAAGATGTAGGGTTTGTTTCCTGAATTGCAATGGAATTGATTGGAATTCGCGTGAGAACTATAATTTGATTTGGAATTTATATGTGTTCATTTGATAAACTAGAATGAAATATCAATGGAATTGAAATGTGGATTTCCTTCCGTGTGTTGTTCAATGACAATCATTCTTTTGTTGTAACGAACAACATAAGAAGTCGTATATAAATTCCAATTCTATCCGAATTCTTCTGTGAAACGAATGTTAACTACGGATTTAAGTCTGTCTGAAACATAAGTGGATTGATGTATGTAATTAGTTTTTTACGATTTCAAGGAAAGTCATTAAGATAAGTTTATTATTTAATATAAAACTAGATATTGACCCCCGCGCGTTGCGGCGGGGGCAATATGATAATCGTGTCTCAGTTTGATAACATGTACGTTTGTGTTTCGATTATTTGTATATTACAACAAACTAAATGACTTTGGAAAAAAAAATATGTCAAAACATAATTGTGACGTTTTCTGAAATTGATTACACATCGTCGATTTACAGCTTGCTAAACGAACAACTGCTGACACCATATCAGCACTGAACAGAAAAACTTCTTTATCTGCAGAATGTTAACTCGCAAAATTTAGATCAAACGTAAAACGAAAAATTTATAAATGAAAAGTATAAGGGACTAAAGTTGAAAACTAAAAAGTGATTGGGTTAAACCGTAAAAATTGTAAACGTGTAGAGTTAAAGTAAAAAAGAAATATAGATAAAAAAAAGTCTTAAAAGCAGCTACAGCTCAACAAATATTTTTTTTTGAACGGCCAACGAATCAATTCCGAGCATTCTCGGGCACCCTTTTGGCGAATCAGGTACTCGAGAGTACCCGGGCCACCAATTGCCACCAATTCCCGGGAAAACCCGACCACTCACCCGCTCGTCCGAATGCACGACAGTGAAATAATCGGTAAAAACCGGTCGGGATCAGGACTCGAACCTAAGCCAATGGCCGGGTCATCCCTCATTTCCCTCCACCAATGTCCTCTAAATGTAGCTAGTAGTAACCCAAGCCTCCAATAGGAAACTTTAGCCCTCAACCAACTGGGCTACAAGTGTTTAACAATTTACAAAATATAATACAATCTCTCACACAGATAACACTTACAAGCATAAGGAACAACATCACGCCATCACAATGCATAAACAACTTGCAAAATTAAAATTATACAGGGATAAAACATGTAAATTGATAAGCTTATTATTATTATTATTATTATTATTATTATTATTATTATTATTATTATTATTATTATTATTATCAACAAAATATCATCACTATAACGACAAAAGAGAAAAAGAAGAAAAGAAAACCATATCACTTCTTTTCAACACTCATCTCGATACATAAACCTAATTTCAATCCCTAGTTTGTTTCTGTTCACAATGAAACAATGTTGTTCTTCTAATTAACTTCAAGCGTACTCCAAACCATCCGAATTTAATCCTCCGTTCAAAGTTAGGATTCCATAGTCTCACAAAATTTCTTCAGCTTAATCAACCATGGCGGTTGCTTCGATTGCTCTGTACGCAAGTCCTCCTGGTGGAATCCACTCAATACCGTATTCATCGGATATAAACTCGCATGCATCGTACGATTAAGATCTAACCAGCCGGTCAACTTCTTCATCAATGGCTACTGTTTCTTCATCAAAACCGAATGTTAGAGGCTTATCGTCGCTGTATTATTGTCATCGACCTTCACAGGAACCGGATCTGAAGAACTACCGTTGTTAAGAACCGGTGGTGAAGATACCAGTTCGTTGAAGACACCTCCTCAAAACCCAATTCGCACACAGGCCAAAACAAAAGCAATATGTACAACCAACCAAAGCCCAAGTTACAACAAAATAATGCACAAAACATCTTTAAAGCAATATGTACCACCCATCATTGCACAAACCATTTGTTATTTAATACTATATATAATAAAAGAAAAGAAAAAGTCGTGGAATAAAAAAGATAGCACTGGTCGGATTCGAAGAGGATCTGCTCCAGACAATCACGGAAGAAGGTGAGTTTTCTGTGGCCCAATGAATTTCATGTCCTATAATGTTCGGGGGATCGGGAGGATCACAAGATCTTCTCCGTTGGTGAAATTATTAGAGAAAAAAAAACCAATTTTGTTGGAGTTCAGGAAACCATGTTGCAAGACGGTTTCTAAGATTCAGGTGCAAAAACTATGGGGTAGACGTCCCGTTGAATGGATTGGGTAAATGCAGATGGTCGCTCGGGTGGTTTACTATCCTGCTGGGACACAGCGGTTTTTCAAAAAATTGATGTCGTCCGCAAACAACACTTCTTAGTAATATCTGGCGTAATTAAAAAATCAGGGGATAGGCTGAATATTGGAATGTATACGCTCCGCAAGGTCTAAACCAAAAGATCGAACTGTGGGATTCTATTTCTGAAACGGTTAATGCAATTGATGGTCTATGGTTGCTGTTAGGGGACTTTAACGCTGTACGGTCCCCGGATGAGCGCCTAAATTGTGAATTCAGCGCCAGTTGTGCGGCGTCTTTCAATGATTTTATCGAGATAAATGGGTTTCACGAGTACCGATGGGGGGGAGGAAGTTTACCAGGATCTCCGACTCAGGGGTTAAGCTTAGCAAAATCGACCGGTTCCTCGTTTGCCAATCATTCTGCAACAAGTGGCCGGACGCCGCGATCACCGCCCTTCCCAGGCTGGCTTCGGACCACAGCCCCATTGTCCTCTCCACTGCTGCGGTAAATTTTGGGGCTCCACCCTTTAGGTTTTACAATTCAGCCCTTGGGAAACCAGGTTTTGAGCCTATTGTGGTGTCTGCCTACAACGAATCCGATTACCAGGGCGACCCCGACTTGGTCTTTGCTAATACGCTGAGATACATTAAAGACAAAGTCAAAGCCTGGTGTGCCCAGGAGCGGGATGCCAGGGGGCTGGTCAAAAAAGATATTGAAAACCGTATTGTCACCTTTGACGCCCGCTCGGAAAATGGTGGTTTATCCGAACTGGAAGTGTCGGAATGGGTTGAAAACAAGCAAAAATTAGGGGACATTATTTCGGATATAACTCTTGACTTAAAACAGCGGTCTCGGGTGAAATGGTTAGTCGACGGAGATGAAAACTCCTCGTTTTTCCATGGCATTATAAACAGCAACATCGGGTCTAATCGACTGAACGGGATACAAGTGAATGGGGATTGGGTGACGGATCCGACCCGCATAAAGATGAGGCATGGAAGTTTTTCGCTTTCAAGTTTCGGGAACCTAAACAGGTTCGCCCTTCCTTTTCTTGTCCCTTCGCTGAAGCAGTTATCTTCGGCTGATGCACTCGCCTTGGCGGCTCCTTTCTCGGAACAAGAGGTCAAAGCTGCCATATGGGATTGCGGGGGTGACCGGGCACCCGGCCCGGACGGTTTCACCTTCGCCTTTATTAAACATTTCTGGCCATTGTTTAAGGAAGATATTATGCGACTCATGTCTTCCTTTTTCGACACTGGGGTTATTAATCGCGGGTGTGCGTCTTCCTTTATCGCTCTTATTCCAAAAGGCCAGGATCCCATCACGTTCCAGGAGTTCCGTCCTATTAGTCTTATCGGTTGTATCTCGAAGATCATTTCTAAGACCCTTGCAAACCGGATCAAACCCGTTATGGATTCTTTAGTATCTGAAGTTCAGTCCGGCTTCTTAGCTTCAAGGAATATTCTAGACGGGCCACTCATATTAAATGAAGTGGTCTCTTGGGCCAAAAAAGCGAAAGTCGAGGCGTTTATTCTTAAGGTTGACATGGAAAAGGCGTACGACACGATTAATTGGGATTTTATTTTATCGGTACTCACGCAAATGGGGTTTCCCATCGAGGTGGTGTATGTGGGTGAAAGGCGTTCTTGAATCCGCTCGCGCTTCGGTGTTAATAAATGGCTCGCCTTCTAGGGAGTTTCAGTGCTTTAGGGGCGTTCGCCAAGGGGATCCTCTGTCGCCTTTCTTGTTCATTTTGGCGATGGAGGCTCTCACTTGCTTCATTCATAAAGCTAAAGATCTGGGGTTTCTCAGCAGCCTTCAACTACCGAATGGTGGACCATCCCTCACTCATCTCATGTACGCGGATGACATCGTATTCGTCGGAGCATGGGGTAATGAAAATCTGAAAAATATTGTCAGACTTATGCGATGTTTCGCGCTTGTTTCCGGTCTCAAAGTCAATCATAGTAAGACCTCACTGTTCGGCATCGGGATTACCAACCCGAGTGTTGAAACCGTGGCAGCAAATCTACATTGCAAGGCGGATAAGTTTCCCTGCAAATATTTGGGTGTACCGGTTGGCGTCAATATGAACCTAGTAAAGTATTGGGATCCTGGTTGAAACATTCAAAAAGCGCCTATCCAAGTGGAAAGCCAAACATCTCTCTTTTGGTGGCCGGGTGGTCTTGATCCGAGCGGTATTAGATAGCTTACCATTATACTTTTTCTCACTTTTCAAAGCCCCCATTAGTGTCATCAATACATTGAAGCGCTAAGAAGGCGATTTTTTGGGGAGGGGATGAGGATAGATCAAAAACCAATTGGGTAGCTTGGGAGAGGGTTGTGGGACCTACGACAAAAGGGCGGCCTTGGTTTCGGGTCACTTAAAACTATGAACGAAAGTCTCCTGGTTAAATGTGGTGGCGTTTTAAAGTCGAGCCGAATGCACTTTGGGTAGATTTATTTCTGCCATTCACCTCACCAATCACACACCATCTTACCTTCCAGTTCGCCAGGGGTCTGGCCGGGGTGTGGAACTCTATTTTTAAGATCGGGCGCTTGTGTTCTTGACCAAGATTTAAATATTCCAGCCACCATTAAAGGAGTTGTGGGGGACGGAGTGCAGATTCGTTTTTGGCTGGATTGGTGGGTGGCGGATGGGCCGCTTAAAGACCGATTTCCTGCATTGTTCGCCTTAGATCCCATAAAGTTGTTTCTGTGCTGCTCGTTTCCAGAACTGGGGCTGGATTCGAGCACCAAGTTCTAACTATGAATTGACGGATTTGCTCCAGTGTTCTACACTGGTTGCGGGTACCTCGTTGTCATCAAATCGGGATAAATGGGTATGGGTTGGGGCTCCTGATGGTTCGTTTTCGGTGTCACATTGCAGAAAGAACCTACAGAATCACGTGATTCCTTTCTACCCGTTCCAATGGGTCAAAGGCGTCCGAAGAAGGTATCGGTGTTTATGTGGCGAGCTGAGCAAAACCGTTTACCGACAAAGGAAGGGCTTGTGAAGCGGAAGATTATCAGCGGCCCGGCTGT